>JAVJIF010003575.1:0-179439 GCA_038442645.1 Agave tequilana | reverse complement strand
CTTTTTCCCGAGTCAACATTAGATCTGTGCCAATTCATCATGAAATTGATCACCCATCTTTGATGATCATATTGAAGTTGACCAATTTTACACTTTTGAAAGTCCTATTGACAATTGGCAAGTTCTCATTTTTATGACATTGTACTCAATGAGAATGTGACCTAGATTCTCAAATATGTGATCCAGTTCAAATTCCGAATCAGATTGCTCATGTTTTGTTACCCGACTTGAGTAATATTTTAGAGTCAGTTTTGATTCTCCAACTATCATTCTTTAACTTGAATCACCAATATTAAGTCACATTCCATTGTTGGAAAATAACTGTGGACTTGAGTTTCAACTTCTTGACTTGGACCCACTTCTTGAAACCAATTTCGACTCCTGAGCCTTTACTTGACTTAAGTCACTTTCCTGAGTAGGTATTAGTTTCCAGTACTTCCTGAGTCCAAGTCAATCATTCTATCTTTTCACACTCCATTTTGGACAAGGCGGTTTGAACAAATTTGACTCCGAAATTAATTATGAAATTTAGAAATTGATGGGGTCAAATATTTAATAAAAATCTTCATGCATAATCATTTTAGTAGGTTATATTAGAGAAATTTCTGGTGGGTTCCTTCGAACCCCACGAAAAGTCTATTGGGCCCATTTCATGGACCAATCAGACCACCACCGGAACCACCACCTTAAGGTAACATTTTCCTTCCCTTTCTTCTTTTTCATGCTCTATGCATTAATTCATACATTGAGGACAATGCATGAGATAGGTGTGGGGGAGGGTTCTAATATAACTTAAAAAAAAAATTCTTTACTTTTAAAAACTTTTTGAAAATAAAACATTATTTTTACATATTTTTTTGTGTAAGAAATTAAGTCAATTTTAAGGAATAGGAAAATCAAAATTAGGATTTCTTAAACGTGATCAAAATAAGATTATTTGTTTGATTTTAAGGTTAGGAAGATAATTTGTCAAAGTAATTTAGTCTTGATCTTTACCTTATGAAATATGCATACCTCATACACTTACATACTTAGAGTTCAAATAAGATTCTTGTGCCTTATATTTAAAAAAAAAGAAAAAATATCATGAAAAATGAACAAATGTCTATTTATTGATTAGCTAGGTACTTTGGCCTAAGCAAGCCTTAGTATTTATGCGAAAGATGATTAGATAAGTCTGAGAAAAATATATATAT
This sequence comes from Agave tequilana, assembly GCA_038442645.1. Lineage (NCBI taxonomy): Eukaryota > Viridiplantae > Streptophyta > Magnoliopsida > Asparagales > Asparagaceae > Agave > Agave tequilana. The sequence continues at coordinate 178,243 of JAVJIF010003575.1, read as the reverse complement.
AAAAATCATCTGATTAGCTGGATATTTGTGCCTAATAAGCATAAGTATCACGCCTAAAGGGGTTCAAATAATAAAATCCTTAGTTTTGTGGCCTTGTTTGCTCGAGTCCTTAAGTCCTTGGGGTGTTTTCTCACCTGGTGCCCTAAGACCTTTTGGTTTGGGAGTCATCGATTAAAGGCTCATTACATTGGCAAATTAGAAAGCTTAATAGAACTAAGGATAATACCAAAAAAATATATATAAATAAATAAGGCATAAGAGTTAGAGTTAATGAACCCTTTGAAATCTTCACAGTCACAAGGTGCATATGACTTAGGGTAAAGTAATAGACTAGATGAGAAGTACAATTTGACTCCTTATTTTGATTGATAACATTTGTTGAATAGAGACTAAGTTTAGGAATGAAAAAAAAAGGTTTTTCCTATAACTTATAGATTACTTAAATCTTACAATTATATTTCAAATATTTTTCTCTCTCAAAATGCTTTTCGAAAATACTAACTCTTTGTTTCTCTTTCTTATGAATTTTTGTGGGTGTAATCCTCTGAAAACCCTCACGAGACAAAACTCGTCCTCTAGGGAAAACCTAGATGTTTAAAACGCTTGTTGCACATGCTTAGTGCAATCGCGTGACCTGCGAAAGTGGTCTAATAATCCTTAGATAGTTTTAGTTGTTTTGCTCAAGGACGAGCAAAAAATAGGTATGGGGGTGTGATTAGTCGCTAATGTTGCATATTTATTATCATATTTCCATACTTATTATAGAATAAACTCTGCATTGTCCTAATTAAATGTTTAATTTATTTGCATGCCCATTCCTAACGGAGAGTGAAGAGAAATGAGCCCAAAAGCCCACCAAATTCTGAATAAATCAGAATTAATTCGAACTCAGTGAATCAGGCAAAATCAGAGAGGGTGAAACCGGTTGAGAAGAATCCTCCCAGAATCGATGTTGAAGCAAAGATCAAAGGCCATTTCGTCAAAATCCCGGACATAAACGAGAAATCCAACTGAAGATAAAACCAGAACGCGAAGCCGGGGAGCTCCACTAACAGGCTGTGGCCACCTGGCCACAGCAAGGCCGCAGAAACGTGGGAAAAACCGCGTTTCTGCAGCTCTGTTATGGAGTTAGGGGGAGCGTTTGCTCCCCCTATCTTTATCCTCTCCTGTAGGTTGGGTTTTTGCCTATAAAAGGGCAGGATTTGCACTGAAAATGGGACGACCATGCAGAGATAGGATTTAGTCCAGTTTTCATTCTTTGTAGTATAGGTTTTTGTTTTCTTTTATGTAATTTTAATTTGTATGTAAGCTTAGGTTAGATTGAGATTCATGTAAGTAAGAGAGAGAGGCTTATGTTGAGAGTGACACCGATGTACCCTCCTCCTTTCTTCCATCGTTTCAAGCAATAAAAGGTAATATTTTTTTATGTTCTTCTTTCTTTATTTTCTTCTTCTTCTTTCTACTTTACCTCTTTTGGTTTTGATGAGAATGCAAGTGAATCTAGAAGCATAGGTATAACAATGTTTTCGTGAGTGCCAACGATTATTCATGATGACGTTCTCCTCCTCAAGATCCGTATCACTTCATTCTTGTTCGTCTTGATGATATAGTGCGAATGGGGACTGAGCTCGATCCTATGGCTTATGCGTTGAATGCCTCCGAAGCAAGGTAGAACATGCAAGGGTTCCAGGTAAGTCATCAACCAACTAGGTGAGTACTTCTTTAATCTTCTTTCTTTTCTTTCTTAGTTTAGATCACCAACTCGACATCTTCCAAATCTCTTTCACTCTTTCATTTTCTTTGCACATAGTCATTTTCTGATTTTCTCCACCTTCTCATCTATCGCCTTCTTTTTAACTTTAACCTAACTCTCTTTTTCATTTTCATTTCTTAAAACAAGGAAGAACCTTCTTTTTTCTTCACAAAGATTTTAATACAACCTTGAACGCTTCTATCGCTAACCCTCCTTGTAGATCACGACCCGCATAGCCACTTGCTATCGCGGTAGAATTGAGCACCTTACACATCTCTATCCTAAATCTGAAATTCTGTATTTTGTGTGCAGGTTCAAGCTTCAATCATTTTTTGGCGCCGTTGTCGAGGAGGGTAACGTTTTTATTGACTTTTTGAACTAAAACAAATTTTTCTTCTCTGTTGCAGGTTACAGTCAAGGAAAATAGGAAAGAAGACTTGCAGTAATATATAAGTTGTGTTGGGCCTCTGCTCTAGAAAGCAGAGACCAAGTACCCTCTGATTGCCGCGTTGCTGGGCCCTGGCCGCGGCTCCGCGGCAAGGAAGAGTTCACTACTGACTGTTTTTTTTTTTGCAGGGCTGCTTTCTTTGCAAAATTAGAGTTTCTGCAAACTTTATTTCTTGTATGCTATCATCAGGAACCTGCTAATAACCAACAATAAAATACTTGTTGAAAAAGTTAAAAATTGATTAGACGTTTGCATTTTAGGCACGTGTCTTTTTAATTCATTTACTTTACTGTTGAAGAGTGCTGGAGCAAGGTACGTTCGCATTGCATCTAGAATAGGACTCATCTCTTGGTTGATTTACATCGCTTTGAGTGAATCTTGTTTACATATCTTGTACACTTGCACAAACTGATCTCAAGGGCACCACCCCATAACAAGATAAGGTGGGGATTTAATCACCCTTCTTGGCCCAAAACATCAGATTCCAAGCACTCACTAACCAGAGCCTAACTAAAAATGAGTAGACGTTGGCCCTAGGGACATCTCAGACTCAATAGGAGATTATCCTAAGGGGAAAGGTGTTGGAATTTGACTCCTGTCAAATCAGTGTCTAGGAAAAGGATTAAGGGCCGAAAGCCCGAAGATTGGTGGTTATTTAATTAAGGAACGTCTTTGACGGAAAACCTCCCACCAATCTTGCCCTGACCTGGCTGATTAGCTTGTGGTCAAAGTCTGCATTATACCTCCCGTGGACAGTCTAACAGTTAGGAGTCGTCTACGTCATAGGTCTACCCTAACTTAGTTTAGAATTTTTTTCCTTTTTGTTGTGCTTATTTGTTTGTTTTTTGTTTGTGTTTATTGTGTGATATGGCTTATACAACAATTTTCCAATTTTAATGGTAATCCATATTACACACAATCTTCTTTTTCGGATATTACCAACCCGGCATATCATAACTTTGACCAACATAGTGTGCCGGATTGGTCTTATCCGAATCAATATAGCCCATGCCCCCAACCTTATAACCATAATTTCCATAATAATTTCAACTCTTCACAGAGTCAGTGGGGGTTCACTTCCCCGAGTCTAATTTTCAACCAACTTGTCCTCCTTATCCACCTTGTCCATAATATTTCCAAGATTCATACTCAGTTCCACCAGTCCAAAATAGAAGACCATCAATTTTGAAAATGAGTATGCGTGAGTCCAAACAACAATCACAAATCTGATGGACTCACAATTTCACCACCAATTCCAAGACAAAACTTCATCTTTTCAACAAAACGATGAACCAGTCAATTATGAAAAGATGCTAGAAGCCATGACTCAAGCTCAAAACGCTCGTAATCGTGACATAGATAGATGGTCCAATCTCTACGTTCTCACCATTTGACCAGTTCTGATGTCACTAACCATCTGTTAGAGCCAAAGAGTCATGTTGTTTTGGAAATCAAGGTTCCATTTCAGAACAATCATTTGAACTTGCCCAAACTCTAAATTTTGAAAATGATATTGACAGTTTGGCAAGTTATTCCTTTCCTGAAATAGAACTTGAGAATGAATATGATCCTGAATATCAACTTAGTGATTCAATTCTACTTCCTGATTCAATAATAACTCCGGTGTCTTTACCTGATTTTAACCTTTTTCCCGAGTCAACATTAGATCCTGTGCCAATTCATCATGAAATTGAATCACCCATCTTTGATGATCATATTGAACTTGACCCATTTTACACTTTTGAAAGTCCTATTGACAAATTGGCAAGTTCTCATTTTTATGACATTGAACTCAATGAGAAATGTGACCTAGATTCTCAAACTGTGATCCAGTTCAAATTCCCGAATCAGTATTGACTCATGTTTTGTACCGACTTGAGTAATATTTTAGAGTCAGTTTTGATTCTCACAACTATCATTCTTGAACTTGAATCACCAATGTTAAGTCACATTCCATTGTTGGAAAATAACTGTGGACTTGAGTTTCAACTTCTGACTTGGACCCACTTCTTGAACCAATTTCGACTCCTGAGCCTTTACTTGACTTAAGTCACTTTCCTGAGTCGTATTAGTTCCAGTACTTCCTGAGTCCAAGTCAATCATTCTATCTTTTCACACTCCATTTTGGGACAAGGCGGTTGACAAATTTGACTCCGAATTAATTATGAAATTTGGAAATTAGATGGGGTCAAATATTTAATAAAATCATTCATGCATATATCATTTTAGTAGTTATATTAGAGAAATTTCTGGTGGGTTTCCTTCGAACCCCACGAAAAGTCGATTGGGCCGCATTTCATGGACCAATCAGACCACCACCGGAACCACTACCTTAAGGTAACATTTTCCTTCCCTTTCTTCTTTTTCATGCATCTATGCATTAATTCATACATTGAGGACAATGCATGAGATAGGTGTGGGGGAGGTTCTAATATAACTTTAAAAAAAAAATTCTTTACTTTTAAAAACTTTTTGAAATAGAAACACTATTTTTCATATTTTTTGTAAGAAATTAAGTCAATTTTAAGGAATAGGAAAATCAAAATTAGGATTTCTTAAACGTGATCAAATAAGATTATTTGTTTGATTTTTAAGGTTAGGAAGATAATTTGTCAAAGTAATTTAGTCTTGATCTTTACCTTAATGAAATATGCATACCTCATACACTTACATACTTAGAGTTCAAAAACAAAGATTCTTGTGCCTTATATATAAAAAAAAGAAAAAAATATCAATGAAAAAATGAACAAATCTATTTATTGATTAGCTAGGTACTTTGGCCTAAGCAAGCCTTAGTATTTATGCGAAAGATGATTAGATAAGTCTGAGAAAAATATATATAAAAATCCTCTGATTAAGCTAGATATTTGTGCCTAATAAGCATAAGTATTCACGCCTAAAAGGGGTTCAAATAATAAAATCCTTAGTTTTGTGGCCTTGTTTGCTCGAGTCCTTAAGTCCTTGGGTGTTTTCTCACCTGGTGCCCTAAGACCTTTTGGTTTGGGAGTCATCGATTAAAGGCTCGTTACATTGGCAAATTAGAAAGCTTAATAGAACTAAGGAATAATACCAAAAAAATATATATATATATATATAAAAATAGGCATAAGAGTTAGAGTTAATGAACCCTTAGTCAAAATTTCACAGTCACAAGGTGCATATGACTTAGGGTAAAGTAATAGACTATGAGAAGTACAATTTGACTCCTTATTTTGATTGATAACAAATTGTTGAATAGAGACTAGTTTAGGAATGAAAAATCAGTTTTCCTATAACTTATAGATTACTTAAATCTTACAATTATATTTCAAATATTTTTCTCTCTCAAAATGCTTTCGAAAATACTAACTCTTTGTTTCTCTTTCTTTATGAATTTTGTGGGTGTAATCCTCTGAAAACCCTCACGAGATAAAACTCGTCCTCTAGGAAAACCTAGAGGTTTAACGGCTTGTTGCACATGCTTAGTGCAATCGCGTGACCTGCGAGTGGTCTAATAATCCTTAGTATAGTTTAGTTTTTTTGCTCAAGGACGAGCAAAAATAGGTATGGGGGTGTGATTAGTCGCTAATGTTGCATATTTATTATCATATTTCCATACTTATTATAGAATAAACTCTGCATTGTCCTAATTAAATGTTTAATTTATTTGCATGCCCATTCCTAAAGGAGAGTGAAGAGAAATGAGCCCAAAGCCCACCAAATTCTGAATTAAATTAGAATTAATTCAAACTCAGTGAATGAAGGCAAAATCAGAGAGGTTGAAAACCGGTTGAGAAGAATCCTCCCAGAATCGATGGGTTGAAGCAAAGATCAAAGGCCATTTCGTCAAATCCCGGACATAAACAAGAAATCCAACTGAAGATAAAACCAGAACGCGAAGCCGGGAGCTCCACTAACAGGCTGTGGCCACCTGGCCACAGCAAGGCCGCAGAAACGTGGGAAAAACCGCGTTTCTGCAGCTTTGTTATGGAGTTAGGGGGAGCGTTTGCTCCCCCTATCTTTATCCTCTCCTGTAGGTTGGGTTTTTGCCTATAAAAGGGCAGGATTTGCACTGAAAATGGGACGACCATGCAGAGATAGGATTTAGTCCAATTTTCATTCTTTGTAGTATAGGTTTTTGTTTTCTTTTTATGTAATTTTAATTTGTATGTAAGCTTAGGTTAGCTTGAGATTCATGTAAGTAAGAGAGAGAGGCTTATGTTGAGAGTGACACCGATGTACCCTCCTCCTTTCTTCCATCATTTCAAGCAATAAAAGGTAATATTTTTTTTATGTTCTTCTTTACTTTCATTTTCTTCTTCTTCTTTCTACTTTACCTCTTTGGTTTGATGAGAATGCAAGTGAATCTAGAAGCATAGGTATAACAATGTTTTCGTGAGTGCCAACGATTACTCATGATGACGTTCTCCTCCTCAAGATCCGTATCACTTCATTCTTGTTCGTCTTGATGATATAGTGCGAATGGGGACTGAGCTCGATCCTATGGCTTATGCGTTGAATGCCTTCGAAGCAAGGTAGAACATGCAAGGGTTCCAGGTAAGTCATCAACCAAACTAGGTGAGTACTTCTTTAATCTTCTTTCTTTTCTTTCTTAGTTTAGATCACCAACTCGACATCTTCCAAATCTCTTTCACTCTTTCATTTTCTTTATACATAGTCATTTTCTGATTTTCTCCACCTTCTCATCTATCACCTTCTTTTTAACTTTAACCTAACTCTCTTTTTCATTTTCATTTCTTAAAACAAAGAACCTTCTTTTTTCTTCACAAAGATTTTAATACAACCTTGAACGCTTCTATCGCTAACCCTCCTTGTAGATCACGACCCGCATAGCCACTTGCTATCGCGGTAGAATTGAGCACCTTACACATCTCTATCCTAAATCTGAAATTCTGTATTTTGTGTGCAGGTTCAAGCTTCAATCAATTTTTGGCGCCGTTGTCGGGGAGGTAACAGTTTTTATTGACTTTTTGGAACTAAAACGAATTTTTCTTCTCTGTTGCAGGTTACAAGTCAAGGAAAATAGGAAAGAAGACTTGCAGTATATATAAGTGGTGTTGGGCCTCTGCTCTAGAAAGCAGAGACTAAGTACCCTCTGAATTGCCGCGTTTGCTGGGCCCTGGCCGCGCTCCGCGGCAAGGAAGAGTTCACTACTGACTGTTTTTTTTTTTTTGCAGGGCAGGCTGCTTCCTTTGCAAAATTAGAGTTTCTGCAAACTTTATTTCTTGTATGCTATCATCAGGAACCTGCTAATAACCAACAATAAAATACTTGTTGAAAAAGTTAAAAAATTGATTAGACGTTTGCATTTTAGGCACGTGTCTTTTTAATTCATTTACTTTACTGTTGAAGAGTGCTGGAGCAAGGTACGTTCGCATTGCATCTAGAATAGGACTCATCTCTTGGTTGATTTACATCGCTTTGAGTGAATCTTGTTTACATATCTTGTACACTTGCACAAACTGATCTCAAGGGCACCACCCCATAACAAGATAAGGTGGGGATTTAATCACCCTTCCTTGGCCCAAAAAATCAGATTCCAAGCACTCACTAACCAGAGCCTAACTAAAAATGAGTAGACGTTGGCCCTAGGGACATCTCGGACTCAATTAGGAGATTATCCTAAGGGGAAAGGTGTTAGAATTTGACTCCTGTCAAATCAGTGTCTAGGAAAGGGATTAAGGGCCAAAAGCCCGAAGATTGGTGGTTATTTAATTAAGGAACGTCTTTGACGGAAAACCTCCCACCAATCTTGCCCTGACCTGGCTGATTAGCTTGTGGTGGATCTGTATATGGGCTTAGTTAGAGTTGGAGTTGACCTGAGATTTATATTCTTTATATTGAATCTTGACCAATATTTAGATGGGAATGATAATGATTGCATTATGATCAGATGTGTGAATATCTTACCTTTGATTTTGATGTATACAATGAGATTGATTTGGAACTATTAGAAGCAAGAGTTTCTGGATTCGCTCACTTATTTATTTATCAGAGTATTAATATTTTTTATTGATGTCGAGGATAGTATGTAGAGACATTCGAGGTTCCATGTTAATTGAGGATATTCTACTATTTAGTTATGATCTCAATCTTTATTGATTTAGTTTGATCTTGATGATATTTAGTAGTTTACTTCATGACTGGTTCCTAGTTATTGTAGTTATTCAGTTATAGATAGAGATATAGTGTGATGGTGATCTCTTAGATATCAGTGACTCTATATTTGTAAAGTTTTTATTAGTGAGAGTATTGTATTAGTGACTCTATATCTCAAGTATTCTATGACAGATGTCTGTTATCAAATGTCAATTATCCGTTTTTAGATATCAATTATCAGTTATCAGATATCAGCTATTACATTTTAATAAAAAACATATATTATTAGCATGTTAATAAAAGACATCATAACCCGAGAAAAGTGGTAATTGCATGATAATGCATATCGTGTATTTTGAAAGGACTTATGATGATTAAACATGTTTTGGGTTCCACCATGAGGAACCGAGATAGTACTGGCTATCTACTTATTTAGTTATTCAGTTATTGGGGTTTACTCGGATTACGATGCCACACTAGTTATTCTTGTGTGTGGGGCCATGGTCTCAGTTATTAGGGCCTTGCAATCCATCCTAGTTTAGTGCCAAGAATGTTAGACCATGATACCGAGCATGCACGGTACCCTTCTAAAATACATGCACTACATTGGCAGGCAGTTACAATAACGGTAAAATTATTTCATATATGGAAAAATGATTGAGGTATGGGACGCAATTAAGTACTACATTAGTAAAGTTAATAATAATCAACAGATTAGAGATATATGCTAGGTTACATATTCTAGAGTATCAGTTGTTCTCGTACAATGATGAGTTATTTCTACTTATAGCTTTATTCATGATATTTTTTATCTTGTGTTTCATGTTAGTATAGTGATATGTACATACTGTTTATGCACGTGCACACTTCTTTCATTTTATCACTCATTAGGTCACTTTCTGACGACCCTGCATTTGTGCATTTAGGTATAGATGTTTTATTCTGTTGACCAGGTGCCTATGAGATCGTATGTATTGTGAAGAGTCTAGAGTTTCCCTCTGCTTGATTAACATCTTGCCTTTTGTATTCCTGTTGTTTCCCTGATTCCCTATATATTGGACTCTGCTATCTTTTTATTTCTTTATTCATATGTCATCTTATGTGGACATTTATATGTATTATTGCAGTGATCGTAATTTATCATAGTAGTTTATATAAGTTGTTCGGGTTACTTAAAACTTAGCGCGTATATGTGAGATATTCTCTTTGTGTATAAGCGTCGTCGACTCTCGTCGCCCTCTATTTTCGTGTATTTTGAGAAATAGGGTGTAACACTATTCCCTCAATGATCCGGTAATATGCATTACTTTCCCTTCATGTCTAAAAGGTGCGGCGTCGGAGTAGTTCTACTCCCTACTACCTCACTCTTTCCATAACTTCTCAGAGGTCATTGAGGCCTTCCTCACACATTACGCCACTCGCTAAGAAGCCAAGAGGAGTAGTCACCACCTCCTCTCTTTAAAGATGAGCCCAGGAGATAGCCTCAAATACTGCATTAATTTCTTTTAGAGCCAGCTCACTAAGGTCTCCAACTGTGATGGAGAAGTAGTGGCATTCGCATTCATCAGCGGGCTGCAGCTTACACACCCTCTATGCAAGTACTTCTTGAAGCACAATGTCACGAAGATGAGTGAAGCCCTTTCCCGAAAGCAACATTACATCCAATTAGAGGAGGTAGTCGGGGGAAAATCCCGCACGAATAGTGTATGGTTTGAAATCAAGATTTAAAGTGTATGTGCTTTGGCTTCCTCGATACTTCCGTTATAGCATAGAGGCTAAAATGAGTCAAATCCACAGGGACGGGAGGCGATAGAAGCTTTACCGGCTGATTCACATGCGTGTTAAAAGTTCTTCAATGTTAGAAAGAATCAAAAGAAAAGAAAACAAAGAATGGTAAGAGAAGAGTACGGTGGAATACGAAGAAGTAGGAAACATAGAAGATAAGATATTTGTGGTTTTTGATATATTTCTAAAAAAAAGTAAAAAGATAAAGAAAACCCATGACTGCTAACTACTAATGACTCCACTAACATGCTAACATCTTAGTGATAGTTGCTTCATATGTATCATTGGCCATCACTAATCCTTGGTTCAAGAGCTTTACAAGCATGGCTCATATGTTAACTTTCACATCCAAATTTAACCAACAAGTGCAAGCTACACTTAAATCACCAAAACCCAATACAAGTAAGCATGAAATAAAGTATGTTAGCTTGTTAGAGATTTAGATGTTAGAGTGTCGATCCATCATCATGAGCAATCAATGGCTCTTACAAGAGCAAGGCCAAGTAGAGGCTATTAGATTCATGTAGATTATCAAATAAGAAGTTAGACTAGTTAGTAGTTAGTTGCCATGAGAGAAAAGATTAGATAAACATGTAAAAGGAGTTAGAGAAGAAAACAAAGATAAGTTAAGAGAGCACCTTTCATAGATTGTCACCTTTTATTACAAGCACTCTTGCTTCCCAACCATGTACCACTCTCTCTTCTATCAAGATCTACAAGAAATAAAAAATGCAAAGGAGGAAGAAGAAGAACACTGACCTAAACTATCCTAAACTACAAATGGAGATGAAACTACCCTAAACCATTGCATATCTCTGCTCTGGAAAACCCCAAGGAGTATTTATAGGCACCAGGGGAAGTGGGGCCAGGGGCCAAACCCTGGCCAAAGTACGGGCATGACCGCGCCCGTACAGCTATGAAAACGCGGCCATAACCGCGTTTCTGCGGCTCTTCTAGAGCTGCGTACGCAGCGCTTTCTGCCGCGCGTTGTCCCGTCTATCCCCTGTCAGTTGTAGGTCTCGGTTATTGGTTTTAAGCCCTTGATTTTGATGAATCAGCTCTTCAAAGTCAATGGCTATATTATATGCCTTTAATTACCTATTAAATGGCGATTTAGGGTCTTCTTCTTCATTGCACACCATGGACTTAGAAACATACAAGAGAGGTATTATTAGCAGAATTTAATATTAAATAAATGTGAAGATGTGGTATGAAATATACAGTTTTAGAGACTAATCAGGAGGTAATGAAGGCTTCCTCCAACCTCTGCCCAAAGCCAAGTGATGACGGAACAAAGTCGAAGTCGGCTCACGAAGCTCCCGACCACGCTCTGGACTGACATCGGGGGCAACCTCATTTCAAGAAGCAGACACTCTCCATCTTTCCTTTGAGTCCAATCCAAAGCTATCAGCCAACACAACACTTTACTCCATTATGGTTCCCGATCAATGAAGTATTCGATACTTTTAAAGATTAACCATGGGTCGGACACCTTAAGACGATCCGACTAAATCCTTCATTGTGAAAGATCACCTAGAGGGGGGTGTATAGGTGATTATCCTAATCTAGTCAACTCAATGCGGAATTTAAAAACTAAATGCAATACACTCAAATGCAATTAACAAATGATGCACACACAATCAAGCCAAGCAATAATGAATGCACAATATGAATATTTGCAAGGCACAAAGTAAAGAGAGAGATAGAGAGAGAGTCAATGGATCAAGCGTAACAACAAGATGTGTTTCGAGGTTCGAGCACCCAGCTCTACATCCCCGCCTTCGACACACGAAGGATTTTCAATCCACTAGCTAGTCCACCTAGGACTCTCACAAGGAGTACCCAACTCCTCTCTTTACAACAACAACCTCCTCCTTGAGGCAAGCTCCAATCCAACAAACAATCACCTCACAACCCGAGGATTAGCACAAAGCAAGCACAAGGATCACCTCACAATTTGAGGGATACAACCCAAGGCACAAAGCCAACAAAGATTGGGTTTTTAACTTGGTGGTCTAAACAACAACCACAAACAATCTCTTTCTCACACACAAAGATCCTATAGAAAAGATAGTAGATTTTTTCTCAAGTGTGGAGAAAACCAAGGGATTTGAAACTAGCAACTCAAAGAAAATCTTTGGGAGATAATAAAAATGAAGATAGTGAAGTTCAAACAAAAGCTTTTCCCAAAATCCCTTTTCTTTGATTTTTCAACCCTAATAAAAACACCAAAAGATTGTTCAATTTGAATCCAAAAACCTCTTTTAATTGCTGTGAAAACACCAGAGAGTAAGGAAAAATTCGCACAAAAAATCTTAGAGAAAAACTCTTGCAAATGGGGTATTTATAGGCAAATCTGGAAACTAGCCGTTGGCAGCAGTTTTTGCCAAAATAACCCTGTCGGTCGACCGGAACCGGTCGACCGTCCAACGGTCAATTTTTGCCCGTTGGCAGCTACCGTCGACCGCCCCGGTCGACCCAAACAAACAGAGAGCTCTGCTCTCTGACCCGGTCAACCTGGTCGGTCGACCGTCCAAAGTCTGCCAAACGTGCACAATTCTGTGCACGTCGGTCGACCGACCTGGACGACCGACTTCAGCCAAGTCGACTTGGTCAGAAGACTAGTCGACTGGTGAAGCCTCGAATCAGAAAACTAAGTTAGAAACATGTTTAAAAATTCTTTTATCTTTTCTAAAAAATCACCAAAAATAGTTTTATCATTTTTCATTGATATATAAACATGTGGTAAAAAGTTTAGCTCAAATATCAATCAATATGAACTATTTTTGTGTCTAATCATTTTTACCAAAAACTAAAAACTGTATTTTCTAAAACTTGGATTTTGAATAGAAAATACGTTTTGTCCAAAACTCTTCCAAATACAAAAACATGATATTAAACAACATTTAGGCATGATGCATATGGATAGAATCCAATATACATGAAACAAATATATATCCATGTTTTTGTCAATAATTCCAAAATATGTTTTGTCAAAATACCAAAACATAAAACACATGAATAAGTGAGTCAAAACTAAGTTTGTCTAAGAGTTGAAGCATGCATGTATATAGAACAAATCATATATACATTAACCATGTAAACTTGTTTTGAATCTATCTATTCATGCAAATCAAGATCGGTTAAGCCTAAAACCGAAAAACCGAAAACCAATATTCAAAACATGAAACGTGTGTGTTGTGAACTTGAGCATTATCATACTATTCTAATCTTTACAATTTAGATCTAAAAACAAAACTAAACTATGGTACCGAAGTCTTCTTGTAGAGCGCAAACTCCAAGCCGACTCGATCCAAAACTCTTTGATCCACCGAGCAAGTGCTATATGTGATCTTTGACGCTCGGCTCTTGAATCAATATGTGAAAGATGTGTGGAAGCTTTCACCAACTAATAACTTGATTAATGATCTGAAACTAAAATCACAAGATTATTAGTACACATAACTACATGAGTTAATCATCATCAAAACTAGAGTGGAAGGCCTTTGTGAAAAACACCTAGAGGGGGGGTGAATAGGTGTGAATGCTAATCTAATGATCTTTTTAAACTTTAATTAAATGAGTGATGCAACGATCTCTCAAAACACGACTAAGAGCCGAATACCCCTTGCGAGGTTCTAAACTCCTTCCTCCCAATTCCCCTAGATATGGGTTAGAGGTGCGCAATGCAACCGTGTTGTATGAGATATGATCGAACAAGTAAAGGATGAAATGCTATGATGAAATACACACAAGCAATATAGCAAGTAAAGTGAACAAGACAAGATTGCACAAGTAAAGGGTTAGTTCTCAAGCAAATAATTCAAGACAATATAAGCAAGAGAAATTGTAAGCAAGAATAACGCAAAGGCAATCGCAAACAAGATGATTTGTTTCGAGGTTCGAGCACACTTGCTCTAGTCCCCGCCTTCACCTCCGTGAAGGGTTTCCACTATCCACCGAGGATGCCTTTACAATTTGGTCTACCGAAGACCGAGCACCGAGCTCCACCGAGTACAAAGGACCTCTACCGAAGAGGTTGCTCCACAAGGAAAGGATTACAAGAACCAAGTGATCACAACAAGATCACTACACTATTTCTCAAACTCTTTTACAAACACTCTCACTTGAATTACAACTTCACTATAGAATGAGTATTGGATTTTTGGCTCTATGAAGTGTGGTGAGAAAAACTTCAGTTGTAGAGTGATATTAACAATCAAACACAACTGAAAAACTAGCTCAAAAAGAATTGAAATGAAAGCTTTAAACTCTTTTCTTTTCTCTTTTGAAAACAAAGCAAACTTGAGGATTTTTCTAAGTGAAATGCAAGAGAGACTTCTCCTCTATTTATAGGGTTAGAAAATAGGTTAAAAAAATTTCTTTTTGTCTTATTTTCTCTGAAAAAGCTCCCCAACAACTCTCCAAAAATCTGTTAAAGCTGAAAATAAAAACAGTTTTTCAGAACTGCCCAAAGAGGAAAGAGCCGTTAGGCTTGTTACAGGCCTGGCGGTCGACCGGTCCGGTCGACCGCCAGTACAGCTGCAAAGAGCCATTGGCGCCCGGTCGACCGGTCCGGTCGACCGTCCCAAAAGAGGAAACACAGTTTCCTTCTTCCGGTCGACTGGTTCGGTCGACCGAAATAACCCGAGAGCAATTTGCTCTCCATCGGTCGACCGGTTCGGTCGACCGACAGACATGCACGAACAGTGCATGTCCAGACACATCGCCGGTCGACCGGGCCGGTCGACCGAAGTTGCCTGAAACAGAAAAACTGGGCTGTTTTGAGTTAGAAAAATTTTGAAAAATATTTTAAAAATACATATAGCTAAGTATTATGCAGAAAATAGTTTATACACATGTTTTAAACAAGATCTTCAAGATTAAAGCTTTGGTACATGTATATATAAACTAAGGCATAAAACTTAGAAATAAACATTTTCAAAACATAGGATATATGAAACAAATGTGTGTGCAAATCCTAGAGCCAAATTTCATATACTCAAACTTTAACATTCTATTTCTTACAATGATTCTAAGACTTCAAGATCTTCAATAGGCTTCTTCATATGATCTTCAACACTTGTTCCTTGAGCCCAATTGGAGTTGACTTGAGTCCAAATCCTTGTATTTGTGAGAGAAGACTTCTAGAATGAATAGAAATCTGAAACACACTTAAACAACAATTGTTATTAGTACAAATAACTAATATGTTTTGTAATCATCAAAATACACTAATCATGGGTGATTGTAACCTTGGGCCAACAATCTCCCCCTTTTTGATGATGACAAAACATATAGGTTATTTAAATAAACATGGAAGAGGAGTTTGGAAAACTCCCCCTCAAATAATGCTATGTATAAAAATTTGACTATGGAAGCACAATACATAAAGCATTCAATAGTTTAAATAGTTTTGTCAAAAACTTAACTAAACAAACTTATCAAACTCAAACAAATTCAAAATATCAAATTCTTAAACTCATTCTCCCCCTTTTTGTCATACATCAAAAAGGGTTAAAATACCAATAGAAAAACCAATTTTATTTTTAAGAATCCATAATGCAAACATTCAACTCACCACAAATAAATGAAAATCTAGCATAATCTAGAGGTTTAGTAAAAATATCGGCAAGTTGAAAATCGGTAGAAACATAATCAATATCAATATCACCTTTCTCATAATGATCTCTAAGAAAGTGATATCTAATGTCAATGTGTTTGGTTTTACTATGTTGATTTGCATTCTTTGTCATGTTAATAGTACTAGTATTATCACAAAATATTTTAACATGATCAAAGTGTAAATCATAGTCAAGGAGAGTATGTTTCATCCAAAGAACTTGTGCACAACAAGCTCCGGCTGCAACATACTCCGTCTCGGCGGTTGATAGGGCTACCGAATTTTGCTTTTTGGAAGACCAAGATACAAGACAATTACCTAAGAATTGACATGTTCCACTTGTGCTCTTCCTATCTACCCTACAACCCGCATAGTCGGCATCCAAAAAACTCTTCATTTCAAATAATCCGGTTTTAGGATACCATAAACCCATTTCAATAGTGCCCTTAAGGTATCTAATTATGCGTTTAACCGCAATTATATGAGATTCTTTAGGACAAGATTGAAAACGTGCACAAAGACAAACGGAAAACATAATATCCGGCCTACTAGCCGTCAAATAAAGCAAGCTACCAATCATGCTACGATATAATTTAATGTCTACACTTTTACCTTGTTCATCCTTGTCAAGCTTTGTAGTTGTTGCCATGGGAGTTTGCTTACTTTTGATCCTTCAAGCCCAAACCTTTTGATTAGTTCCTTTGTGTACTTGGCTTGATTGATGAAGATCCCATCCTTCTTTTGCTTGATTTGGAGTCCAAGGAAATAGTTGAGTTCCCCCATCATAGACATTTCGAATTCTTCCTTCATGCATGATTCAAAAGCTTTGCAAAGAGATTCATTAGTAGAACCAAAAATAATATCATCCACATAAATTTGCACGATAAGAATATCTTTTTCTACATGTTTTGTAAACAAGGTTGTATCAATTTTACCTTTCTTAAAACCATTTGAAGTCAAAAATGAAGAAAGTCTTTCATACCAAGCCCTAGGGGCTTGTTTTAAACCATAAAGAGCTTTATATAATTTAAAAACAAAATCCGGATGTGTAGGATCAACAAACCCGGGGGGTTGTTCAACATACACCTCCTCTTCAATAAATCCATTTAGAAAAGCACTTTTAACATCCATTTGAAATAATTTGAAATCTTTATATGAGGCAAATGCTAGTGTCATCCGTATGGCTTCAAGCCGTGCTACGGGTGCAAAGGTTTCTTCAAAATCGATCCCTTCGATTTGAGTGTAACCTTGGGCAACTAACCTAGCCTTGTTTCTAACTACATTACCCGATTCATCCAACTTGTTCTTAAAGATCCACTTAGTACCAATTGTTGGTCTATCGTGGGGCCTAGGAACAAGGTGCCAAACTTGGTTGCGCTCAAATTGATTGAGCTCCTCTTGCATGGCTAGCAACCAATATGAATCGGCCTCGGCTTCGAGGACATTTTTGGGTTCAATATGAGAAATGAATGCATAGTTACCACAATAGTCATGAAGTCTAGAGCGAGTAGTTACCCCTTTTGATACTTCACCTATGACGAGGTCCTTGGGATGATGTGGATTGTATCTCCAATCCTTTGGTAGTGGTTGAGTAGGCTCCACCTCATGTGTTTGATGTTCATTTCCTTGTGCCTCTTCCACTTTAGCTTTGCTTCCTTCATCATCCTTTGGTTTGTCTCCCATAGTAGAAGCATCCTCCAAGGTCACTTTCTCCAAACCTTCATCCAATGCATCTATTTCTACAACATTCTTAACAAACTTGTTAGATTCCTCAAACTTAACATGAATAGACTCTTCAATAGTCAATGATGATCTAATGAAAACTCTATAAGCTTTACTAGTGTTTGAGTAACCTACAAAAATAGCCTCATAAGATTTAGGATCAAATTTTCCTAAATTATCTTTTGTATTTAAAACAAAACATTTGCATCCAAAAACTTTAAAATAGGAAACATTTGGTTTTCTAGAAAAGTACATTTCAAAAGAAGTTTTAGTAGTATTTTTACATAAGAAAACACGATTTGATATGTAGCATGATGTATTAACGGCCTCGGCCCACAAATAATGTGGTAGACCATATTCACTTAGCATTGTCCTAGCCATCTCTTGTAATGTTCTATTTTTCGTTCAACTACTCCATTTTGTTGTGGAGTTCTAGGACAAGAAAGTTCATGCTTTATTCCATGTTCATCACAAAAAGTGGTAAAGGGTTGGTTAATGAATTCACCTCCTCTATCACTTCTTATTCTCAAAATCGAAACATCTTTTTCTTTTTCAACTCTTTTCTTAAAAGTTTGGAAATACGAAAATGCTTGGCTTTTATGTTCAAGAAAGAAAACCCAAGTAAATCTTGAAAAGTCATCAACCAAAACATAAGCAAATCTATTCCCACTTAGACTTTTGGTTTGTGTAGGACCAAAAAGATCCATATGGATTAACTCCAAAGGACGTGATGTCATGTATCCTTAATTGACTTGAAAGAAGACTTAGTTTGTTTTCCAAATTGACATGCGTCACAAACTCGGTCTTTTCAAAATTCAAGTAAGGAATACCTTTCACCATTTCCTTTGTGTTTAACCTAGAAATGTGATCAAAAGAAATATGCCCTAATCTCCTATGCCACAACCAAGAGTCATCATCGAGGGCTTTCAAGCAAGTAATATTACAAGACATATTTAACATATCAATCATATAAACATTACTTTCACGAAAACCGGAAAATACACAAACATTAGAAGTTCTATCAATTACTTTACAAGCAACATTATCAAAAACAATATCAAAACCTTTATCACAAAGTTGACTAACACTCAAGAGATTATGCTTGAGGCCATCAATTAAAACTACATTTTCAATTAAAGGAGAGGTGCCAAGTTTTACATTACCAATACCGATGATTTTACCCTTGGCGTCATCTCCGAAGGTGACGGTGCCACCTTCATGATATCTTGATAGGGTTGCAAAGTTGTTGATGTCCCACGTCATGTGCCTTGAGCAACCGCTATCAAGATACCACAATCCTCTACGTCGTTGGGATTTGGAAAGTACCTACATCATTTAACATAATTGTTGATTTTGGTACCCAAACTTTCTTGGGTCCTTGAAAGTTAGTGCCTCGAACCCAAACATTATGACGTGATATGTTTAATCTATCATAGCAAAAATTGGCTAAGTGCCCTTTCCGTCCACAATGTGAACATGAGAACACTCTACCATACATGAATGCATGATGTGTATGTGTAGTGTGAGCATGTTTTGGGTTTTGCCATGTTGTTTAGGTTGTGTAGCATGAACATGAACATGAGCATGAGCATTTTTCTTTGGGGCTTGTTTCTTAGGAAACATAGCCTCAATTTTCTTTTTGTTAAATTCACAATCTTTCAAAACAACACATAATGAGTCTAATCTTTCCTTAAGCATAGAAACTTCATTTGAATCAATTAGTGGGGCCTTACCTTTGCAAGAAATCTTATATTTTTCAAAATCATTTTTGGTAGTGGCCAAAGTGGAAACCAAATCATCTTTTTCCTTTGTAAGAGTAAAAACTTGAAGACTTAAAGATTCATTATCCTTTTTCATTTTAAGATACTTTTTCTTTAAGAAATCATAGTTTTGTGACAACTCAACAAAAGCTTCTTCTAACACATCCATAGAAAGTTCATTATCATGTGAAGGGGAAGAGGTTACCTTGCTTGTGCCTTCATTAGCCATGAAGCACATGTTGGCGGTGTCTATTTCTTCCTCGGATTCGGTCTCCGAATCCCAAGTTGCCTTCATAGCCTTCTTCTTGTAAGGCTTCTTTGATGTGGAGGGCTTAGCTTTGTCCGGACATTCCGCAACAATGTGTCCCGGTCTTTGGCAATTGAAGCATATGATCTTTCTTTCTTCTTTGCCTCCTTGCCATCTCCTTCTACCTTGGAACTTCGCCTTGTTGTACATCCTCCGAACATTTTTGACTAGAAGTGAGAGCTCTTTGTCATCTTCTTCTTCATCATCTTCGTCGGAGTGTGATGATTGACACTTGAAGGCAATAGTCTTCTTCTTGGTAGGAGCCATGTCCTCCCTTGCTTTCCTTTCCATCTCATGGGTTTTAAGGTTCCCAATGAGACCTATAAGCTCCATCTCTTCATTGTCGTTGAGTTCCTTCAAGGTTGTTGCTTTAACTTCCCATGAAGGAGGAAGAGCCCGGATGATCTTCCTTACTCTTTGATCATTGTTGATATCTTCACCTAAAGAAGAGAGTCCATTAGTAATCTTGGTAAATCTTGTAACCATATCATCTATGGTTTCATTTTCTTGCATGCTAAATGTTTCATATTGGGACCGAAGAAGGTCAATCTTAGCCTTCTTTACTTGTGAGGTCCCCTCATGTGTGACTATCAAATGTGACCAAATCTCATATGCGGATTTGCAATGAATAACCCTAGAAATGTCATCATCATTAAGGGCTTATAGAAGTGCATAGTGAGCTTTGGCATTGGCATCGAATTCCTTAGTCTCTATTTCGGACCAAGTGGATTCGTCACCGGGGGGTACACTAAAGGACTTAGTCACGGCTTTTGCAACTCGGCTACCTAGAGATTGCAAAAACACGGTCATCTTAACTTTCCATATGGGAAAGTTAAGTCCATCAAACTTAGGAGGGGTCTTAATTCCATCGGCCATTTTTACTATATGAATGTGAATGAAATGATTAGCAAATTAGGATCTTCTCTAAGGTGGTTAAACCAAATCCTAGAGTTCAAGCTCTGATACCAATTGAAAAACACCTAGAGGGGGGGTGAATAGGTGTGAATGCTAATCTAATGATCTTTTAAACTTTAATAAATGAGTGATGCAACGATCTCTCAAAACACGACTAAGAGCCGAATACCCCTTGCGAGGTTCTGAACTCCTTCCTCCCAATTCCCCTAGATATGGGTTAGAGGTGCGCAATGCAACCGTGTTGTATGAGATATGATCGAACAAGTAAAGGATGAAATGCTATGATGAAATACACACAAGCAATATAGCAAGTAAAGTGAACAAGACAAGATTGCACAAGTAAAGGGTTAGTTCTAAAGCAAATAATTCAAGACAATATAAAGCAAGAGAAATTGTAAGCAAGAATAACGCAAAGGCAATCGCAAATAAGATGATTTGTTTCGAGGTTCGAGCACACTTGCTCTAGTCCCCGCCTTCACCTCCGTGAAGGGTTTCCACTATCCACCGAGGTTGCCTTTACAATTTGGTCTACCGAAGACCGAGCACCGAGCTCCACCGAGTACAAAGGACCTCTACCGAAGAGGTTGCTCCACAAGGAAAGGATTACAAGAACCAAGTGATCACAACAAGATCACTACACTATTCTCAAACTCTTTTACAAACACTCTCACTTGAATTACAACTTCACTATAGAATGAGTATTGGATTTTTGGCTCTATGAAATGTGGTGAGAAAAACTTCAGTTGTAGAGTGATATTAGCAATCAAACACAACTGAAAAACTAGCTCAAAAAGAATTGAAATGAAAGCTTTAAACTCTTTTCTTTTCTCTTTTGAAAACAAAGCAAACTTGAGGATTTTTCTAAGTGAAATGCAAGAGAGACTTCTCTATTTATAGGGTTAGAAAATAGGTTAAAAACAATTTCTTTTTGTCTTATTTTCTCTGAAAAAGCTCCCCAACAACTCTCCAAAAATCTGTTAAAGCTGAAAATAAAAACAGTTTTTCAGAACTGCCCAAAGAGGAAAGAGCCGTTAGGCTTGTTGCAGGCCTGGCGGTCGACCGGTCCGGTCGACCGCCAGCACAGCTGCAAAGAGCCGTTGGCGCCCGGTCGACCGGTCCGGTCGACCGTCCCAAAAGAGGAAACACAGTTTCCTTCTTCCGGTCGACCGGTTCGGTCGACCGAAATAACCCGAGAGCAATTTGCTCTCCATCGGTCGACCGGTTCGGTCGACCGACAGACATGCACGAACAGTGCATGTCCAGACACATCGCCGGTCGACCGGGCCGGTCGACCGAAGTTGCCTGAAACAGAAAAACTGGGCTGTTTTGAGTTAGAAAAATTTTGAAAAATATTTTAAAAATACATATAGCTAAGTATTATGCAGAAAATAGTTTATACACATGTTTTAAACAAGATCTTCAAGATTAAAGCTTTTGGTACATGTATATATAAACTAAGGCATAAAACTTAGAAATAAACATTTTCAAAACATAGGAAATATATGAAACAAATGTGTGTGCAAATCCTAGAGCCAAATTTCATATACTCAAACTTTAACATTCTATTTCTTACAATGATTCTAAGACTTCAAGATCTTCAATAGGCTTCTTCATATGATCTTCAACACTTGTTCCTTGAGCCCAATTGGAGTTGACTTGAGTCCAAATCCTTGTATTTGTGAGAGAAAACTTCTAGAATGAATAGAAATCTGAAACACACTTAAACAACAATTGTTATTAGTACAAATAACTAATATGTTTTGTAATCATCAAAATACACTAATCATGGGTGATTGTAACCTGGGCCAACACTTTGGGCCAACAATCTCTCCCTTTTTGATGATGACAAAACTCATGGAGTTATATATGCATGGATTAAAGTTAAGCTTCAAAGAAGCTCCCCCTTAACTCATGCATAACCAAATAAACATAATGAATATGCAATGAAGGCTTTTAAACATGAAACATGAAACATGCATATCTATGCATAAACAATAAAGGGTTCTAGATACCAATGAAATGTTCAAAAACAAAACATGCTCTAAATACCAATTCCAATGAAATGTTTAAAACAAAACATGCTCTAGATACCAATTACGCTCTAGAGATACCAATTACAAAACATCCAATTACAAAACATGCATTAGATACCAATTAAAATTATACTAAATTAAACTTAATATATGCAAAACAAAAACATGCATATATAAACCCAAATTCTTCTCCCCCTTTTTGTCAATCATCAACAAAGGGGTAAAAACCAAAACAAAACAAAATCTTCTCTCTTTTTAATATAAAGAGTCAATCTTCAATAAGGGGTAAAAGCAAAGTCAAATCAATTGAAAAATCAATAAATATTTCTCCCCTTTTTGTTCGAAACAATGAATCAACAAAAAATAATATTTTCCTTTTTGTCTAAAACAAAAACAAAGTCAATTAGAGGTGACAATCAATTAAGGTACCAATTGAAAATATATCAAAGAATAGCATCTTGATACCAATTGAAAGGAAACAAACAAAAAATATTGATACCAATTTTAAGCAAAAACACATGAAACATCTTGATATCAATTGAAATTAAACATAATAAATTTTGAATGTCTATACAAAATTTGATACCAATTGTAAATAATTTTCATTTTAAACATATGATACCAATTTGAAATTTTCAATCATAAAGTAAGGGAGTGGGAAACAAATACCAATTGAAAAATCACCAATTGAAAGACAAAATTAAATCTTCTCCCCCTTTATGAAATACCAACTAAAATGATGCATGGGCTTGATACCAATTTAAAAGTAATCAATTGAAACAAAATTGAAGCTCAAGCACTAGCATAAACAAGATTTGTGCTTAAAGATATAGGGATATAATAAGCACAAATAAAACATATATATGTATGAAAAATAGATACCAATAGAAATTGATATTCTTGGAATGCAGCATACATACATACAAAATATATATGAGTATACAAGAAATGTCAAGATTGATACCAATTGAAAGAATTCAATGATACCAATTGAAATAACAATAAGATCAAATGTATATCTCATATTATCTACCTCCCAATCATGGTTCAAGATTTAAATGATTTTCATTTTAAAGCATACATGAACATGATCTTCCATCCATCCTCCCATAGAAGGTAGGGGTTTTCAAAAATAGATTTGAAAATGTAGTATGTTTGAAAATCTCTACCATAGTGAAGAATACAAACTAGTTATAGGAAAAACTTTTAAAACTAGTACGAAATCCTTCAAGTAAGGAATAAAACAAAATTATTTTTCATGAAACACATGTAAATCACATGATCACTAAACACTCAAAGTCCATAAAGCTCATTCAAATTCTCATGAAAACTAATCATGAGTAAACTAATAAAGTGAGTGTACAAGTATAATGTGACACATATCAACATGAAAATATTCAATTAGGCTCTTATGAAATTCCTTGAAAACATGAAATTCATCTAAGATGTGAAATCACCAATTGAAGTCATCTTAAAAACAAGAGATTCATTATAAATGTGAAATCACTTAGCAAACATGAAATTCATCCAAACGATATGAACTTCAAGGCATATGTATGTCATGTACAAACTAAAGTATACATACATATCCTAAACATAATGAGTCCACAATAGTATATGCATGAAGGCACGTGGCTCAAGGATGTACATGTATAATCAATAGTTTGGATAAGATGGACATATACATGAAGTTAAACAAATAAACACGAAATCAAGAAAAACTAAATTTTCACCAAAGCTAATTTCATTTCAAGGTATATGTATGAATTGTCAACACAATAAGTATACATACATATCCCTAAACACAATTGAGTCCATATATATAGATTTGCATGAAAGGCAAATGACTCAAAGGGTATACATGTATAACTTAAGGTTTGACAAAATAAACATATACATGAAATGAAAACTCATATACATAAAACAAGGAATACAAGTTTAAAATGCATGAATCATCAAAACTAGGCTATACTAGCACATTTAATGGGTACAAATGAGCATCCAAGCACAAACATATATAAAGATTTATTTGTGTCCCACTACATGTGCAAGTATAAATTCTAGTCTTAATGAAAACTAACATCTAAACAAGTAATCAAATCATTAAGCACAAAACGGGATATAAATTAACATGAAAGACATGAAAATGATCATGAAGAACTTCCACATGCTATTAGAATCAAGAAATACATAATAGCCTATAAACATCAAAACATGTGGCAAAATTAGAAATCATACAACACATCACCATTGTTAAACTATTACAACACAAGTTATTTATCAAAACATGAATCATTAAAACAAAAAGTCATAGTCAACCATATGATTAGTATGACAAAGACATGTGCATTAGAACTATGATTAACATGATAGCTAAAACATAAGGAGAACACAAAATATGGGTCCATACTAAACATGGGTGTCTCAACAACTAATCATGTAAAGCATAAGTCTAATAAACATGGCAAATATCATACTAATCATGAAACAATGAAATATGATTCAACAAGAACAAAAATCATAAACATCCAAATGGTCATAATGCATATGCATGTGCATTAGATCTAGGGCATACATGTTAGTTTAAATAAGGTGAGAACACTAAATATAGATCCATATAAAACATGGGTACTCAAGTAACTAAACATGTATAGCACTATTCTAATAAGCATGGCATAGGCATAATGAACAATAAACCATGACATGCTATAAATAGATGAACATGAAAAGCATGCAAATAAAAATGGGAGTTAGAGAATGATACCAAAACTCATGAAGGTGCATCTCTAGTTCTCCAAACCACGGTGGTCCTCCCACCAAATCTCCTTGAGAGTGAAGCATCCAAATGGTTCTCTTTTAGGCTTAGAACGCATCCACCTCAAGGCACCAATACTCTCACGTGATGCGAGAGCTCCCACCTACATCAAAAGCATAGAGGTGGTCTTTGGTACCCATTTTCTTTTGGGTCCATAGGGGTTAGTTTCTTTTCTCACCCAAACAAAATTAGTTGCTAAATTTTCATGATAAACACGATCATAACAAAATCTAGCAAGGTGGCCTTTTCGACCACAATGTGTACATGTGTACACATGAGCATACGTGTAATGGTGGTGACCGTGGAAAGCATGTGTATGCCGTGTAGAGTGTGCATGCAAAGATGGATCTTGTTTCTTGCGAACCAAGGTTTCCAAACGTGAATGATTTAATGTGCATTGGCTCAAAGTGGATCCCAAACATTCAACACTTTTCTTCAAAACATTTATATCTTTTTCAATAGTGGAAGATAAAGTGGAGCATGCAATAGGTGTGCTAGAAGAAGAAGAAGCTATACTAGCATGGCACACATGAGAATCAATTTCAATTTTCAAAGATTCATTTTTCTTCAAAACCAAATCCAATTCTTTTGTAATTGAATCAATTTTATTTTTCAAAACAAGGTTATCTTTTAAAACAAAATCCAATTTAGAAGATAAAACCTCATTGTGCTTCACAACATCATCACAATCATTTTTGTTTTTCAAAATCTCAATCTCATCAAGGGCAAGGTCTAGTTGAGATCTTAGTGAGTCACGTTCACTAGTGATCTCTTCCTTTTCTTGCAAAACCAATTCAAAATTAGAACACAAATCCTTTAATTCATTTTTCAAAACAAGGTTGTCCTCTTTTAAAAGATTGTATTTTTCTAATAAATTTTCAAGCTTTTGAGCAAGTTTCAAATTTAAAGTTTGAACTTCAAAACAACCATGGCAATAGGAACTTGAGCTATTATCTAATTGAGAATCCGATTGTACCTCAAGGGAGTTATTCCCTTGGACCATGAGGCAACGCTTTTCGGACTTTTCTCTCTTAGATCTCCTCATCTTGTTGATAATCCTTGGAAGCTCGGGAGACGTCAATAAGCTCCAAACTGCAAAAGCCGAGTCATAATGATTAAACACCGGTAAAAGATGTTCACTAAGAGATGCTCTAAGTGTTCTAAGTGCTAATGCATTTGCCTTCTTATGCTTGCTACTATTGGGGAATGATTCCATAGTGTAGGCTTGATAAACTAGATGTCCTAGTCTTTTCAAATGGCTACTCATATTGGCCTTCCAAACATCAAGTCTAATATGGTCAAACATAGGAGGGCTATCCATGAGTGCAAACTAAATGAGTGCAAATGAATAATGCAAATGAAGATTAGCAAACCAAGATCTCACTCCTTGGTGGTTAAACCTAAATATCAGGAGCACTAGCTCTGATACCAATTGAAAGATCACCTAGAGGGGGGGTGAATAGGTGATTATGCTAATCTAGTCAACTCAATGCGGAATTAAAAAACTAAATGCAATACACTCAAATGCAATTAACAAATGATGCACACACAACCAAGCCAAGCAATAATGAATGCACAATATGAATATTTGCAAGGCACAAAGTAAAGAGAGATAGAGAGAGACAATGGATCAAGCGCAAACAACAAGATGTGTTTCGAGGTTCGAGCACCCAGCTCTACATCCCCGCCTTCGACACACGAAGGATTTCCAATCCACTAGCTAGTCCACCTAGGACTCTCACAAGGGGTACCCAACTCCTCTCTTTACAACAACAACCTCCTCCTTGAGGCAAGCTCCAATCCAAAAAACAATCACCTCACAACCCGAGGGATTAGCACAAAGCAAACACAAGGATCACCTCACAACTTGAGGGATACAACCCAAGGCACAAAGCCAAACAAAGATTGGGTTTTTAACTTGGTGGTCTAAACAACAACCACAAACAATCTCTTTCTCACACACAAAGATCGTATAGAAAAGAGTAGATTTTTACTCAAGTGTTGAGAAAACCAAGGGATTTGAAACCAGCAACTTAAAGAAAATCTTTGGGAGATAATAAAAAAGAAGATAGTGAAGTTCAAACAAAAGCTTTTCCCAAAATCCCTTTTCTTTGGTTTTCAACCCTAATAAAAACACCAAAAAGATTGTTCAATTTGAATCCAAAAACCTCTTTAATTGCTGTGAAAACACCAGAGAGTAAGGAAAAATTCGCACAAAAAATCTTAGAGAAAAACTCTTGCAAATGGGGTATTTATAGGCAAATCTGGAAACTAGCCGTTGGCAGCAGTTTTTGCCAAAATAACCTTGCCGGTCGACCGGACGGTCGACCATCCAACGGTCAATTTTTGCCCGTTGGCAGCTACCAGTCGACCGCCCCGGTCGACCCAAACAAACAGAGAGCTCTGCTCTCTGACCCGGTCGACCTGTGATCGAGTTTTACCTGCACATAAAATTTGAATATTAGATCTGAGAATT
Organism: Agave tequilana; assembly: GCA_038442645.1. Classification (NCBI taxonomy): domain Eukaryota; kingdom Viridiplantae; phylum Streptophyta; class Magnoliopsida; order Asparagales; family Asparagaceae; genus Agave; species Agave tequilana. Next base: position 150,507 of record JAVJIF010003575.1, on the reverse strand, counting down.
AAAGGTGTGCGAGGTTCTCAATACTAATCTGCGGTAGCAAGGCTATGCGGGTCGTGATCCTCAGGGAGGGACTAGCAATGGAAGCGTTTGTAAGTTTTACTCTAAAAATTATTTATTTTTATTATTAGAAGTGGTATTTATAATGAAGTGGGGAGAAAAGAATTTGAGAGATGTGGAAGATATGGATCTAAAAAGAAAAGAAATAAAATAAAGAAAAACTTATAACACGTACAAACCTCTTTAACCTGCTTACCTTCGATCCGTGCGATGATTTATCTTTTCTTGGAAGACTTGCAAGTATGGCGTATAGGATGTTGATCGCCATAAGCCATCAAGGATTCTTCTTTGGCTAGGTAGTCTCAATGCAATTCGGTCTCATTGTTCACAAGGCATCAGAGAAAAACGAATGAAGAAAACAAGAATACAGAGAAACAAAAAAACAAACAAGAGAAGAAGAACATAAAATAATAACAAAAACACACCTCAAGTGAATTTCATTAACAATGGAAGATAAGTGGGCTTACACCGCTGTCACCTCAGTACAAGCGTAGCCTCCATCCTCTATGAAAGGTCCCTCCACTCTCAGTTACAAAATTTACAAAAGAAAAATGAAAATAAAATCTAACCTAGAAAGAAAACCTAAAAACCCTAGCTTTTGGCCCTTGGCTCTTCGCTGGACGACTCTGTACGTTGCACTGCAGGGGGTATTTATAGGTGCAGAAGGCCTAGGAGTCCTGGATAAAGTTGCCCACGAAAATTGGTTTCTGGATAAGCTCAAAGTGTTTTGCCGCAATTCTGCGGCAAAAGTATGACGTCTGGCCACGCGCTTTGGCGCGTGGCCTCTCCTGCTCCGTCCATGTGGGCGCCTGCTTCTGGAAGTATGATCCTGGCTCTCCATATTGGGATTTTGAGATAACTTAGAAATCAAGTTACCTTGATCTCAATTTTCCCAAATCTTTTATCCACGAATTTCCTTCTTATCTTTGGCTTTTATGCTCATCATGCAAGAGTTTAGGGTTGGGTAGAATTCTATCCTTCGCTCATCTTTAATAATTGCAACTTTAGCCTTGTATATTTGCACTTTGACAATTGATATTTGCACTTTTACACCTGGGCTTCAGCTGTGGGCTTTGGGCTTCATTAAGCTTATTTATTATAAAAATAAGAATTCGAGGCCTGCACACAATAAATTACAAATTATTAATAAATGTGCAGAATTAAATGAATAAATATGAAAATGTGATGGTAAATATGATGATAAAAATGCACTTTTCACTACCAATCACACCCCCACACTTATCTTTTTGCTCGTCCTCGAGTAAAAACAAAGAAAAAGAAAAATTAATCTAACCTAACTCACTTTCGTAGGAATCACGGTTGCACTTAACACGTGCAACAAGCCGTTAAACCTCTAGGTTACCCTAGAGGACGAGTGTTGTCTCGTGAGGGTTTTCAGCGGATTACACCCACAAAATCCATAAAAACCATAAAAAGGAAAATATTTGAATTATTATTGAAGAGACTAAGTAGTCTATAAGTTTTAGGATCCTTATTTTATTCATTCTTTAAACTTAGTCTTAATAAAGTTAATTGTTTTCCATTTTAGGTAAGAATTAAAATTGAATTTCTAATATAGTCTTTTTCATTACCAAAAATCATATGCATCCTTATGTTTTTACTAGGAATTCCTTAACTTGGACTCTCATGCCTCTTTATATATATATATATTTTTCTTCTTTTTTTTTATTTTTATTATTTTTTTTAATATGTATAACGCATCTAATTTTCTTTCGTGTAAGCATCAAGGCTTCTTGAGGCCCTCATACCTAACTAATTGATTATTAGATGTGTTAATACATATATTATATTTCTTAGTCTTCTTAGGCTTTCTAATCCACCCATGTAACGAACTTAAAGTCGATGACTCCCAAACCGGTTGGCTTTAGGGCACCAGGTGAGAAAACACCCCGCGGACTCAAATTCGAGTGAACTAGGCCCAAAACTAAGGACTTTATTTTATTTACTCACCTTTAGGCATGAATACTTATGCTTCTTGAGGCACATGTATCAGCTTAATTGGTGATTTTTTTTCTTTTTTTTTCTTTTTTTTTATGAGGCACAAGGTCTTTGTCTTAGAATCCTAGATATGCATTTGGTATGCACATTTCATTAAGGTAAAAATTAAGACTAATTATTTATTCAATTTCTCCTCCTATACCTAAAATTTAAACAATTTATTTATTTTGACCAAGTTTTTAGAAATCCTAATCATGATTTTCCTAATCCTTAAAACTAACTTAGGTTTCTTTCAAAAAAAAATAGTCAAAATACTGTCCTTTTTATAACATATTTTTTTTTAAATTATTTTTTTATTAGCAAATTTTTTTTTATTAGCAAATTTTGTTAGTATCTACTTATGTTAGTATGTTAGTAAAGCCCACCCCCACACTTATCTCATGCATTGTCCTCAATGTATGAATGAATGCATATATGCATGAAACAGAACAAGGGAAGGCGGAAATTACCTCAAGGTGGTGGTTCCGGAGGTGGTCTAATTGGGCCAAGCGTTGCTACCCAATCAAGATAACATATAATTTGGTGGAACCCACCAGAAATTTTCCTTACATAGCCCACTAAAATATATGTATAATCATTTTTTAGAATTTCCACGCCATCAAATTTTCAAATTTCATAATAAATTTCAGAGTTAATTGTGTCAACCTCCTTGTCCCAAAATGGAGTATGGAAAGATGGAATTATTGACTTGGACATTATAGGTGCGGGAACGAATACCGACTCAGGGAAGAAGCTCAAATCAAGTAAGGGCTCAGGAGTCGGGCTAAGTTCAAGAAGTGGGTCCAAATCAATAAGTTTAAGCTCAAGTCCACAATCATCTTCCCACAATGGAATGTGACTCAATGGTGGTGATTCAAGTTCAGGAATGATAGGTGTGGGAATCAAAACTGACTCTAAAATATTACCTAATTCAGGTAACAGAACAGGAGTCAATAATGATTCAGGAATTTGAACTTGATCATAGATTTGAGAATCTAGGTCACATATCTCATTGGGTTCAATGTAATAAAAAGAACTTGCCAATTTATTCATAGGATTTTCAAGATTGTAAAATTGGTCAAGTTCGATATGATCATCTAAAATGGGTGATTCAATTTCATGATGAATTGGAACAGGATCCAATGTTGACTCAGGAAAAGTGAAATCAAGTTGAGACACTGGAGTCATTATTGGATCAGGAAATAAAATTGAATCATCGAGTGAAAGATCATGATCATATTCATGCTCAAGTTCTATTTCAAGAAAGGAGAAACTTGCCAAGTTATCAAAATTTGAAGTTTCGGCAAGTTCACATGATGGCACTGAAATAGAATCTTGTTGTCCAAAGCAACTTGGTTCGTCGGCTCTAACAGAATGGTCAACAATATCAGAAATGGCCGAACGGTGAGAACGTAAGGATTGAACCATCAGATCTATGTCACAATCACGGGCTAATCTAGCCTGAGTCATGGCGGCAAGCATCCTTTCATAGTCGATAGGTGCATCATGCTGTGATTGGACTTGAAAGGATGAAGTGTAATCGTGATGAAATTGTGAGTCGGTGGACTCACGCATAATCATTTCTCCGATTGATGGTAATTGTTGCTTGGACTCATGCATACTTATCATTTCCCCTATAGATGGTAGTCTATTCTGACTGGGTGGATCTAAGTATGACTCATTGAAAGAATGTGGACTGGGTGGAGACTGAGGACAAGTCGGATGAAAATTGGACTCGGGGGACTCGAAACCCCATGAACTCTGTGACGAGTTGAAAGTATGAAAATCATGGTCATAAGATGGGGGGTATGGGTTATAATTATTCGGATAAGACCATTCTGGTACACTAGATTGTTCAAAGTTATGATATGCCGGGTTGGTAATTTCTGAAAAATAGTTAGGTGTGTAATATGGATTAAAGTTGGAAAAATTATTATTATATGCCATATCATACCAACACAAACAAACAAACAAATAAACAAACAAAAAGAAAAAAAAATTCTATCCTAAGTTAGGGTTAGACCTATGACCTAGACGACTCCTAACTGGTTAGACTGTCCACGGGAGGTCGGGTGCAGATTTTGACTACGAGTTAATCAGCCAGGTCAGGGCAAGAGTGGTGGGAGGTTTTCCGTCAAAGACGTTCCTTAATTAAATAACCACTAATCTTCGGGCTTTCGGCCCTCAATCTCTTTCCTAGACACAGATTTGGCAAGAGTCAACTTCCAGCACTGTTCCCCCTTAGGATAATCTCCTATTGAGTCCGAGATGTCCCTAGGGCCAACGTCTACTCTTTTTTAGTTAGGCTTGGGTTAGTGAGTGCTTTGGATATGATTTTTGGGCTAAGGAAGGGTGATGAAATCCCCACCTTATCTTGTTTATGGGTTATGTCCTTAAGATGAATTAGTGCAAGTGTACAAGATAAATAGATAGAATTCACTCAAAGTAGATAATCAACCAAGAGATGAGTCCTATTCTACATGCAATGCGTACGTACCTTGCTCCTCCAGCACTCTTCAACAGTAAATAAAAATAATTGAAAAGACACGTGCCTAATATGCAAACGTCTAATCAATTTTTATTTTTAACAACCAATAACTTACTGTTGAATTATTAGCAATTTACAGGTATATCACAGAACAAAATAAACAGAGCAGTAAACAGAATTTACAATTTGCAGCAACCTGCAAAAAGATCAATCAGTAGTTCTCTACTGTTGCCGCGTTTTCGCGGCTCTGGCCGCGGATCCGCGGCAAAACAGTAGGTTCTGGTGCTCTGCCTTCGAGGGCAGAGACACAGAATAGCAATATGTGCACTGCTGCTGCTATGTTTCTGTTTCCTGTTCTCCAAACCTGCAAACAGAAAAGAATAAAGAATTAGTTAAAAATTAAATTTTTGTTTTAGAGATAAACTAACCGTCCCTCCCCGGCAACGGCGCCAATTTGTTGATCGAGTTTTACCTGCACACAAAATTTGAATATTAGATCTGAGAATTAAAGGTGTGCGAGGTTCTCAATACTAATCCGCGGTAGCAAGGCTATGCGGGTCGTGATCCTCAGGGAGGGACTAGCGATGGAAGCGTTTGTAAGTTTTACTCTAAAAATTATTTATTTTTATTATTAGCAGTGGTATTTACAATGAAGTGGGGAGAAAAGAATTTGAGAGATGTGGAAGATATGGATCTAAAAAGAAAAGAAATAAAATAAAGAAAAACTTATAACACGTACAAACCTCTTTAACCTGCTTACCTTCGATCCGTGCGATGATTTACCTTTTCTTGGAAGACTTGCAAGTATGGCGTATAGGATGTTGATCGCCATAAGCCATCAAGGATTCTTCTTTGGTTAGGTAGTCTCAATGCAATTGGGTCTCATTGTTCACAAGGCATTAGAGAAAAAACGAATGAAGAAAACAAGAATACAGAGAAACAAAAAAACAAACAAGAGAAGAAGAACATAAAATAATAACAAAAACACACCTCAAGTGAATTTCATTAACAATGGAAGATAAGTGGGCTTACACCGCTGTCACCTCAGTACAAGCGTAGACTCCATCCTCCATGAAAGGTCCCTCCACTCTCAGTTACAAAATTTACAAAAGAAAAACGAAAATAAAATCTAACCTAGAAAGAAAACCTAAAAACCCTAGCTTTTGGCCCTTGGCTCTTCGCTGGACGACTCTGTACGTTGCACTGCAGGGGGTATTTATAGGTGCAGAAGGCCTAGGAGTCCTGGATAAAGTTGCCCACGAAAATTGGTTTCTGGATAAGCTCAAAGTGCCGCAGAATTGCGGCTTTTGCCGCAATTCTGCGGCAAAAGTATGACGTCTGGCCACGCGCTTTGGCGCGTCGCCTCTCCTGCTCCGTCCATGTGGGCGCCTGCTTCTGGAAGTATGATCCTGGCTCTCCATATTGGGATTTCGAGATAACTTAGAAATCAAGTTACCTTGATCTCAATTATCCCAAATCTTTTATCCACGAATTTTCTTCTTATCTTTGGCTTTTATGCTCATCCTGCAAGAGTTTATGGTTGGGTAGAATTCTATCCTTCCCTCATCTTTAATAATTGCAACTTTAGCCCTTGTATATTTGCACTTTGACAATTTATATTTGCACTTTTACACCTGGGCTTCAACTGTGGGTTTTTGGGCTTCATTAAGCTTTATTTATTATAAAAATAAGAATTCGAGGCCTGCACACAATAAATTACAAATTATTAATAAATGTGCAGAATTAAATGAATAAATATGAAAATGTGATGGTAAATATGATGATAAAAATGCACTTTTCACTACCAATCAACCTGGTCGGTCGACCGTCCAAAGTCTGCCAAACGTGCACAATTCTGTGCACGTCGGTCGACCGACCCGGTCGACCGACTTCAGCCAAGTCGACTTGGTCAGAAGACTAGTCGACTGGTGAAGCCTGGAATCAGAAAACTAAGTTAGAAACATGTTTAAAAATTCTTTTATCTTTCCTAAAAAATCACCAAAAATAATTTTATCATTTTGCATTGATATATAAACATGTGGTAAAAAGTTTAGCTCAAATATCAATCAATATGAACTATTTTTGTGTCTAATCATTTTTACCAAAAACTAAAAACTGTATTTTCTAAAACTTAGATTTTGAATAGAAAATACGTTTTGTCCAAAACTCTTCCAAATACAAAAACATGATATTAAACAACATTTAGGCATGATGCATATGGATAGAAATCCAATATACATGAAACAAATATATATCCATATTTTCGTCAATAATTCCAAAATATGTTTTGTCAAAAATACCAAAACATAAAACACATGAATAAGTGAGTCAAAACTAAGTTTGTCTAAGAGTTGAAGCATGCATGTATATAGAACAAATCATATATACATTAAACCATGTAAACTTGTTTTGAATCTATCTATTCATGCAAATCAAGATCGGTTAAGCCTAAAACCGAAAAATCGAAAACCAATATTCAAAATATGAAACGTGTGTGTTGTGAACTTTAGCATTATCATACTATTCTAATCTTTACAATTTGGATCTAAACACAAAACTAAACTATGGTACCGAAGTCTTCTTGTAGAGCGCAAACTCCAAGCCGACTCGATCCAAAACTCTTTGATCCACCGAGCAAGTGCTATATGTGATCTTTGACGCTCGGGCTCTTGAATCAACATGTGAAAGATGTGTGGAAGCTTTCACTAACTAATAACTTGATTAATGATCTGAAACTAAACTCACAAGATTATTAGTACACATAACTACATGAGTTAATCATCATCAAAATTAGAGTGGAAGGCCTTTGAGCCAACACATTGCATGGGTCGGAGGAATACTACTCTTACCACGACCGCAAAGGGGACCAAACCATCCATTGCTGGGCTTTCTAAAAATACTTGGAGGAACTCATTCAGCAGGTCTTTCTTAATGAGTACATCCTCATACCCGAGGCGATTTTTGGACTTTCAGACACACACACACACACACACACACATATAGTATACACCTTTTCAATCTTACCTTTATGTATCGATTTACGAGAGAAAATACTATTTAGTGCTTTACATTTTGCAGTAAATCTAGCCATGCGCTATGTTGATGGGATATCCCCCACCCGGAGGTGGCCAAGAAAACCCCCCGTGGATAAGATGTGCCCCACATGAAGGTGGTTCCGACATACATCTAGCCATGTGCCTCGATGATGGGATTTCCCCCGCTCGAAGGCAACTAAAGAAAACCCCACATGGATGGGATGTGCCCCCACATGGAGGCGGTTCTGACATACATTAGCCATGTGCCTCGATGTGGGATTTTCCCTTCTTGGAGGCAGCCAAAAAAACTCCCCATAGATGGGATGTGCCCCCCACACAGAGGCGGTTTTGACATACATCCATCCATACGTCCCGATGGTGGGATTTCTCCCACTCAGAGGCGGACATACGATTCTCCGCTGATGGACTTTCCCACTCAGAGGATCGCGTCTGTACATTCCTAGACGGGATGCGCCCTCGTGTGGAAGTGTTAACGCAGACATGCCTATAGGCCTTACTCGGTAGTTCTACGGGAGCCAAAACCCTCTGCTGTGGGATTTCTCCTGCTCGGAGCCCTGCTCTGCTGTAGAGATTTCCCCTTCTCAGAGCACACAATTATTCGCTGATGGGATTTTTTCCACTTGGAGGATCGCGTCTGTACATACATAGTCGGGATGTGCCCTCGTGTGGAAGTGTTAACAAAGACATACCTACGGGCCTTTCTTGGTGGTCATACAGGAGCCGAAACCCTTTGTTGCCAGATTTTCTCTGCTCGGAGTCCCCTACACTGCTGTAGGGATGTTCTCCTCTAAGAGCCCCCATCTATTCCATTGCGGGATTTTCTCTATCAGATAGGCAAGCTTACAGGTTCTCCTCATCTGAACGTACGGGCGGATGAACCCCTGGTAGTTTTTCTTTACCGGGTTCTTTTCATATTCTAATATTTGAATTTCCTTCACTCGAGAGATAGCTCTATTGATGGGATATCGCCCGTACAAGAGGACAACTCCACTGTTGGGCTTGCTCCTACATTAGAGGTACCAGATCATCGACCGGGTTGGGACCTTTATCCGGGACAGATGCAACCATCCTGTTGTTGGGATTTCCCCACCTTAGACTAATTTTTACAGGTACTACCAACTGTGGCCATATATGGGATCTGGTATATCTATGATTCCTTGTTTGGATTATCCCCTCGATGTATCAATTTCGTATGGTCATACGTTCAAGAGTTCTCCCGAGGACGTAATGCTATAGGAAAAATTTCCCGACAACGAGAAACACATGTACGATTTAAAGTTTGAGTATGCTTGATTTGTCTGGGGACAATTTTGGTTGTGTTTGCTCGGGCAATGGTGACATGAAATATAGGGTATATCTATGTGGGTTTCCTTATTTAGATTATCTCTTCTATGTACTAATCTTTTGAACCCATAAACTAAGCTCACACAACTCATTTTTCTCTCACTTTCATCTAACACTCTATTTAAATATGTCAATGCATGATTGTTTGTGCATCCTAACTACTACTTGCAGCCTGTCTATCCTGAGAGAGGGATTTTTCCCACTCGAGGGCAGAACCCTGATTCTCTGCAGATGGATGTGCCCCTATTCGAAAAATTGTGTCTATACACTCCTAGACGGGATATGCCTTCACGTGAAAGTGTTAATACAGACTTGCCTATGGGCCTTTCTCAGCAGTCCTACGGGAACCGAAATCCTCTGTTGCGAGATTTCCCATGCTCAGAGACCAGACTCTGCTGTAGGGATTTTCTCTCTTAGAGGCCCGACTTCGCATCTCCTTAACGAGATGTGCCCCCGCTCAGAAGCAAACGTGAATCCAACTCCATTGCAGGGATTTTCCCTCTCAGAGGCTTAATCTGTAGCTGAGATTTTTTCCCACTCGAGACAAGAATTACAGGTTCAGCCAGGTGACAGGCGATAACTTGAAAACTACACACCAACTCAGTCTCAAACATCTCGATGTCAAAACAAATCTCTCGGAGGGGACATCCAATTCCAAAACAAATACAAAGTAAATCAAGCAAGATCTAGACAAAAACTTTCATTCCAGAATATTATTGCTTTTATTATAAAAATTTTCGATCATATCCACCCAAATACATACTTGGTTATGTCTGTCAAGAGTGACATTGGACTTTTCATCTATTTGTGTTTGCTTTTTGAAATGAATTACATATAAATTTGTCCCGTCATGACGTCTAAAATTGCATCTAAAGGGATAACTTCCAAACAAGCAATCCACCATTTCCTGGAGGGCAATGATGCCAAGAACTGATCGTACACATATTTTGCATTCTTTTCATTAAATTCCTACATTTATCGTGTAATAAATCTGCTAATTTTCTTGTCTTAAATATTTATTTTGCAGAAGATAATCATGAAGAGAAAGAAGATAAAAACCAAATAAAACTCAGTTAAATTTTGATTTAATTGGATCTATTTGGTTAACTGAGGATATTCCCAGATCTAATTCAGTTAAAACAATTTTTAAGGATTTATTCCGTTAATTGAAGATCAAATGAGGATACCATCAAGATCAGAGCCAAAATTGAAAATCTAACATAAGATAAAGAAGCATCGGAGGGTCAGAGTCCACCGCAACCCTGGATCTGGCCAGATCAAGGCTGTGGATCCGCGGCTAAAGCCGCAGATCCGTGGCAATCAAGTAAAATCTGGGGGAACATTTGATTCCCCTATCTTCAGACGCTCACCCCCTTTTTATTTTTGCCTATAACTACTGGGATTTCTGAGGCACCAGAAATGACTCGGAAGAGAGTTTAGAATAGAATTTTTACTTTAGTTTTTAACTTAGATTTTGTTTTCTTTTTAATGTAATTTTTTATTTATTCATGTAACTGAGATTAAAGCAGAGTTTCATGGGAAAATGAAAGTGAAGCTTGTACTGAGAACACCGGTGTAATTATTCTTCTTTTCTTTTATTATTATTTTAATCAAATCAAAAGTTACATTTTCTTCTTTATTCTTATTTTATTTGCTTCCCTCTAAGTGCTTGTAAATCTAAGTGAATCCTACAGCCTCGGAACTGCCTTGCCACTGCTAGTACCATTGATGGCTTATGGTGATGGATAACTGCTCCTTTGTTAGTTTAGCTCGCCCTTTAATTCATGTGCAGATTGGGACTGGGAAGATCCTACTGACCATGCTCTGCTCACCTTCAAAGACAAGGTAAGTCATCGCGACGGATCCAAGGTAAGCGAACGCTGAAGAGGTAAATAAATATTTCTTTTCTATTTCAATTTTGTAGTTTAGAAAACAATTTCAAATACCAACTCTTTTTTCATTTCTTTCTCTTCAACTTAGTTCTTAAAACAACACCACCATGTTCTTCCATCTTCACATTTTCTAACTTAACCTTTTATTTTACTTTTTCTAAAATTGAGAAGAAATCTTAACTTGCTTTTTGTAAACTTAAAAAAACAAACTTACTTAAACGCTTCTATCGCTAGTCCCTCCTTGTAGATCACGACCCGCATAACCACTCGCTATATACATAGTATTGAGAACTTGCACATTCTATTGTTTAAATCTAAGCTACTATTAACTGTGCAGGTTAAATTTCAATCAAATTTTGGCGTCGTTGTCAGGGAGGGATGATAAGTAACTCATTTTTGTTTACTTTATTGGTTAACTTTCTGCTCTATTCATGTGTATAGGAGGAGACATTAAGAAAAATGTTTGTTGTAGTGGACATATAAGTGGCCCTGGACTCTGCTGAAGAAAATAGAGCCCAGAAGCCCTCAGATTTGTCGCCTTCTCATAGCAATATGAGTAAACTACTAACCTGTATTTTTTTGTAGGTTAGTTGAATTGCAAAGTTTAAGCTTCTCAACTATTTATTTTCTTGTTTAACTTACTGTACATACTTTTTTAACCTCAATAGTAAATTGTTGTTTGTAAATACCAAAAAATGTTTAGACTTGCGTTTAGCCACATGTCTATTTTGTTATATTTTCTATTTATTGTTGAAGAGTGCTGGAGCCAAAATATGTGTGCATAGTAATTAGTATAAGGTTCATTCTTGTATAAAATATTGCTTGAGTGTTATTATTTTTGCTATATACTTGTACGCTTGCACTAATACGATTAAGGGCACATTTTTAAACAAGATAAGATGGGGTAGTCATTACCCTCCCTTAGTCCACAAACAATCTCCTCACTCACTAACCCAAACCTAACTTAACACTAAGTAGACGTTGGCCCTAAGGACATCACAAACTTAATAGGAGACTGACCTATAGGGAAAGTTGATTAGAATTTGACTCTCATCAAATCGGTGTTTAAGGTTGGAGATTGAGAGGCGAAACATAGAAGAACAGTGATTTGACATAATTAGGCCCATTACTTAGGCACGGATACCTCTAACTGGTCTTACCTCTATCTGACTAATTAATTTGGGGTCAAATTCTACAATATACCCCCTTTTAATAGTCTAACCAGTTAGGGTCGTCTAGGCCTAAGCTGTACCCTAAGTTAGGTTAGTTTTTCTTTGTTTATTTGTTTATTTTTTTATTTGTTAGCTTGTATTTGTGTTTGTTTTTAACATCTTTGTGATATGGATTACAATTATAATTATTTCAATATATATTGTGATCCAAACATCACCCCGACCTCTTTTGACTCAAATGTTACCAACCTTGCATTTTATAACTCTAACCAACCAAGTATGCCAGATTGGTATTATCTGAATCAATATATGCCCCAGTCTCAATATTATGAACAAAACTGGAATGATCATCACCACTTTTAACTGAGTCAGTGGGGATACAACTATCTTGAGTCATATGGTCAACCACCTTACCAACATCTTGCTTCATATACTATTTTTGCCGAACAGCCAATAGAAGAACCAATTGACTGGGAAAAGAATATGGAAGCCTTAGAAGAGCTTGAGCGGCGAATTCAAAATCTAGAAGACTCAAAATCTCATCAAAATTTTCAAATTCAAGATCCTTACTCTATTTTTCAAGTCCCACAACAAGAACATACCGACTTAGAAAAGAGTACAGAATCCATGATTCAATTCCAAAGTGATCCTTTCAATATGATGAAGCAAGACTTAGTTCATTGGAAAACATACGTAAGAATAAGGAAACTCTCCCGATCCAATCTTTGACTTTCCCAACACTTCTAGCCATATTGATGAAAATAAAAAAATCATGGTATCTTGAAGATTTTGACCAAGATTTAATTTCACAAACTTTGAACTTGACCAATATCAACCCATTGACAAATTGGTAAGTTTTCATTTCAATGAAATTGAATTTGAACGTAAATGTGACCCTGACCCACAACTTTGTGATTCAATTTCAATTTTTTAATCTATGTTGACTCCGGTATCTTACCCAAGTTAGAACCATTTTTCGAGCCAACATTGATTCATATATCCATAGATTTTGAAATTGAACCACCTCTTTTGGATAGTCATATTTCATTGATGGAAAAAGAATGTGAAATTAAATTCTTTTATTTGGACTCATCTCTTGAATCAAAACCGACTCTCGAAGCTAAAGTTAATTTTTTCGAGTTAGTAATGGTTTCCAAACCTATCACTCTTGAACCCAAGTTAACCATTCCACCAAGTCACATTCTTTTGTTAGACATAGGTATAGACCAAGATGGCTCCGTGATGATTTTTCAAGACTGGTCATGTAAAAGGAATAATTTTCATGTTAGGACCTTTCATGATCTTATTCATATCAGGGATTGTAAATATGTAAATAGAAAAGAGGTTAATGAAGGTGGGTTCCGTGACCCATCACATTATCTTGATTGGGTAGCAGCGCTTGGCCCAATCCTACTACCACCGGAACCACCACCATAAGGTAATTTTATCCTTTCCTTTCTTCTTTTTCATGCATTTATACATTCATTCATACATTGAGGACAATACATGAGATAGGTGTAGAGGAGGGTGCTAGCATAACACAGGTTTTCTTTTTATTTAAAAAAAGTAACATTTTCTTTGCTTTTAAAAACTTTTTGAAAAGAGAAACAATATTTTGACCTATTTTTTATAAGAAATTAAATTAATTTTAAGGAATAGGAGAATTATAATTAGGATTTCTTATACTTGGTCAAAATAAGATTATTTGTTTAATTTCTATGGTTAGGAAGAAAATTTGAAAAAGTAATTTAGTCTTGATCTTTACCTTGATGAAATATGCATACTTTATACACTTACACACCTAGGGTTCAAAACAAAGATTCTTATGCCTTATAAAAAAAGAAAAAAGGAAGAAAAATATTTATATATATAAAAATTATTTGATTAAGCTAGGCATTTGTCCCTCGTAAAGCATAAGTATTCATACTTAAAAGTGATCCATATAATAAAATACTTAGTTTTGTGTCCTTGTTTGCTCGAGTCCTCAAGTCCTTGGGGTGTTTTCTCACCCGGTGCCCTAAGACCGTCCGGTTTGGGTGTCACCGACTAAAGGCTCATTATATGGGCAAATTAGAAAAATTAGAAAGCCTAATAGAACTAAGGAATAATACCACCAAAAATATAAAAAAATAAAAATAAAAATAAAAATAAAAAATAAAGGCATATCAAAATTTCATGATCACAAAGGTGCATATGACTTAAGGTAAAGTAATAGACTAGATGATAAATACAGTTTGACTACTTACCATAATTGATAACAAGTTTTTGAATAGAGACTAAGTTTAGGAATGAAAATTTTGGTTTTCCTATAACTTATTGATTACTTGAACTTTTACAGTAATACTTCAAATACTTTTCTCTTTTTCAAATGCTTTTCGAAAATGCTAACACCTTGTTTCTCTTTCTTTATGGATTTTATGGGTGCAATCCACTGAAAACCCTTACGAGACAAAACTTGTCCTCTAGAGGTAACCTAGAGGTTTAACGGCTTATTACACGTGCCAAGTGCCACCGTGATTCCTACGAAAGTGAATTAGATTAAGTTATCTCTATTTTACTTTTTATTTGTTTTGCTCGAGGATGAGCAAAAGATAGGTCTGAGGGTGTGATCGTATACGTATTTTTCATTCTTTTCATTACACTTCTATATTTGTCATGTAATAAATCTGCTAATTTTTTTTATCTTAAATGTTTATTTTGCAGAAGATAACCATAGAGAGAAGATAAAACCAAATAAAACCCAGTTAAATTATGATTTAATTAGATCTATTTGGTTAACTGAGGATAATCCCATATCTAATTCAGTTAAATCAGTTTTTAAGGATTTATTCGGTTAGTTGAAGATCAAACGAGGATATCATCAAATTCAGAGCCAAAACTGAAAATCTAGCAAAAGATAAAGAAGCATCGGAGGGCCAAAATCCATGCACCCCTGGATTTGGCCAGATCCAAACTACGGATCCATGGCAATCAAGTAAAATCTAGGGGAGCGTTTGCTCTCCTATCTTCAGACGCTCTCCCTCTTTTGATTTTTGCCTATAAATACTGAATTTTGAGGCCACCAAAAATGACTCAGCAGGGAGTTTAGAATAGGATATTTTACTTTAGTTTTTAACTTAGATTTTTTTTAATATAATTATTTATTTTATTCATATAACTGAGATTAAAGTAAAGTTTCATGAGAGAATGAGAGTGAAGCTTGCACTAAGAGTGACACCAGTGTAAGTATTCTTCTTTTCTTTCATTGTTATTTGAATCGAGTCAAAAGTTGCATTTTCTTCTTTATTCTTCTTTTTTTTTCTTCTCTCTAAGTGCTTGTAAATCTAAGTGAATCCTACAGCCTCGAAACTGTCTTGTCATTGCAAGCGACATTGATGGCTTATGGTGATGGATAACCGTTCCTTTGTTAGTTTAGCTTGCCCTTTAATTCATAGTGTAGATTGGGGATGGTGAAGATCCTATAGACAATGCTCTGCTGGCCTTCAAAAACATGGTAATTCGTCGCGATGGATCCAAGGTAAGCGAGTGCTGAAAGGTATGTAAACGTTTCTTTTTTATTTCAATTTCTTTGTTTAGAAAACAATTACAAATGCCAACTCTTATTTTTATTTCTTTTTTTTTTCAACTTAGTTCTTCAAACAACTCCACCTTGTTCTTCTATCATCTTTACATTTTCTAACTTAACCTTTTCTTTTTTTCCCTAAAACTGAGAAGAAATCTTAACTTTTTTGTAAATTTAAAGAAATGAACTTACTTAAACACTTCTATCGCTAGTTCCTCTTTATTGGTCACGACCCGCATAGCCACTTGCTATAGTGGTAGTATTGAGAACTTGCATATTCTATTCTTAAAATCTAAACTACTATTTTTGTGCAGGTTAAATTTCAATCAAGAACCCTAGGAAACATCGGTATCACAGATCACATTTGAAACTGCAGAATGGAGCCTGCAAGAAAGTGATGATATCACGCCGAGACTCTTGACTCCAGAGATGACTGTTTCTCAGAAAAAATTGAAAGCGTGTAAATTCTTTGTTTAATTGTAAAGAAAATTACAACGGATCAACAATCCGATTACAAAAGAGGGGAGAATGATTAGATCTCCCCTTTGTTTAAAGCTAGGTTCCTGATGTAGAGTTGAAAAGTGAATCTTATTTTCCGTTAACCGGGTGAATGTTAAGCTCTTCTGAGAATCTTCTCTTCAGATCACAGACAGAGTAGCACAGCTCCTATCTAAATGACATCTCAGAGAGGCTTAGGCAAAAACTTGTGCTCAGCAAGTTGATAGAAGAGTTTAACTCTCTTTCAGGGCCCCTCAGCTGAAAATCCTGATCAAATTTGATCTAGAATTCTCTTTGACCAAATTCAATTCACCCCAAATTCTGACTAAAAGTCCTCTCCTCTCCTTCTTCTTTTTTTAATAGCAAACTGAGCTATTTATTGGGGTTTTTAGGGGTAAAACTGTCCCCTAAAAACCCTCCATAATGGGGGTTAACTCCCCTCATTACGTGGGCTGAATTGACCCAGTAATGAGGGTAGTTAGAACTAAAACACAGGGCTCTTCCGTAGTTGAAACGCAGGCTTCAGGCTCTGCGTCTTGGCATTGCAGTGAAGCTAGAACGTGGGATTGGAGCCTTGTGTTTTGACATTGCGGTGATGTTGAGACGCTGGCCTCGAGCTCTGCGTCTTGGCTTTGCAGTGAAGCTGAGAAGCGGGTTTTGAGCCTCACGTTTTGACACTACGGTGACCTTGAGATGCTGGCTTCGGGCTCTGCATCTTGGCTTTGCAGTGAAGCTGGGACGAAGGCTTCGAGCCTCACGTTTTGACATTGCAGTGACGTTGAGACGCGGGCTTTGAGCTCTACGTCTTGGCATTGCAGCGAAGCTGGGAACGGGCTTTGAGCCTTGCATTTTGACACTGCGGTGATGTTGAGACGTAGGCTTCGAGCTCTGCGTCTTGACATTGCAGTGAAGCTGGGACGCAGGCTTCGAGCCCCACATTTTGACATTACATGAGTGGCTCTGATTAACCTCGCGTCTGAAGAATAGATTCTGCTCTCTGATGACTTATCCTCAGTGATTTTTAGACAGTCTACAGAATCTCCTCCAAAGTTTTTAAAACTCCGCGATTGACTGGGATGGGTTTTGAAATACTTTGGATTTTTCTTCTGACAGCAAGCTCTCAAGATTGGACTGACAATCTTCTGAGATACCTTGAGCTCGATCTCGTCTAAATCTTGGTCTTCGTGTGTGTACTGTTAAACTCTTTGAAGCCATCAGAAATGATTGTCGGGTCTGAATATGCAGTACAGACGTCCTGGTGCTCTGAGCTGGATGTTGGTGTACTATTGAATCAAGGGAATAGTTATCTACTTTCGCCAGTGTACTGTTGAACTTGATTGCAGAAACAAAGACTGAAAGCAAGTTTTGTAGACGCAAAGGCCATGTTGCCTTAGAGACGTGGACCACGTCTAAAGTAGAAACGTGACTCTCATTCATCGGAGAGACGCGAACATCAAAGTGGAGACGCAGCTCTCACTTGATTCAAGTAATGCAGACTTCATGGAGAGACACAAACATCAAAGTGGAGACACAACTCTCTTGTTTTGCTAAGACGTGAGTTTCTTTTAGTGTGAAGACGAACCTTTTACTTAATATAAAAACGCAACTTTAAGCGTTATCAAACGCGGGCTTACTTCAAAGTAGAGACGTAGCTCTCACTGGAAATAGAGATGCAGCTCTCTTGTTTTGTCAAGACGCGAGCCAAAGAATACTGAAAAGACACGGTCTTTGAAATGGAGATGCAACTCTTACTTCGTTAAAGTAACACAGACTTCAGGATGAAGACATGAACCTCTTTCTGCTGGAGAGACGCGGCTCTGTTAAACCAGAGACTCACGTTCTGGGTGCATTACCATGTGTCCGGCGTAGCTTAAAGAGATGCCTTTTTCTTTACACGTGAGGTTCGCGTTCAAGACGTGTTGCCACGCGTCGAGCGACGATTGGTCTTGAGATACGAGCCACGTATCTCGATAGATTACTATGCTCATAAAAAGATAGTAGTCTTTTAAGAGTCATCATTAGACTCTTTTCTTCTCCATTGAGCCTTGCGTCGAGAATTTTCAGAACTTAAGAAAAGTTTCAAACTTCTTCTTCTTTCTCTCGTCTTCTACACAGAATTCACGATTGAAATGGCCTCAAAGACCAAACATGTGGCTTCATCCTTGAGCATTGTCGCTCTAGAGGCTCAAATGGGAGGTTCCTTCACGCAGGAGTGTTTATTAGAAAAATTGAGGAGCGTGTAAATTCTTTGTTTGATTGTAAAGAAAATTACAATGGATCAATAATCCAACGACAAAAGAGAGGAGAATAATTAGATCTCCCTTTTGTTTAATACTGGGTTCTTGATGTGGCGGTGGAAAGTAAATCTTGTTTTTCGTTGACCGGGTGAGCGTCACAGTCCTCTTGGAATTTTCTCTTCGGACTATGGACGGAGTAGTGATTAGTCCCTAATTTTGCATAATTTTTATCACATCGGCATATTTATTTGATATAAAATTCTGCTAATAAAGCTTTGCTTGCTTGATCCTAGGTCCATGGTGTGCAAATGAAGAAGAAGACCCTAAATCACCATTTAATGGGTGATTAAAGGCCTACCAAGTAACCATTGACCTTAGAGAGGAGATTTTGTCAGCCCAGGACATCAAATCTAGAAACCAGAAGATCCACCTGACAGGGGACAGACAAGACGACACGCTGCCCAAAGCCAGGCTCGCGCCGCCCTGGCAGGGCCGCAGAAATGATGCCCGGGCCGCGTTTTCGAGGCTGTACGGGTGCGGGCGCGCTTGGGCTTTGGGCCAGGGATTATGCCCCTGGCCCCACAACCCCTGGCCCCCTTTCCCCTGGTGCTATAAAAACCCCCCATTGGGGTATGAAGAGAAGCAGATTTAGAGTTTAGGAGTTATTATTATCTTGTTCTAGGAGTTGTAGTTGTTGTAGTTTTCCTTCTTCTTCTAGTTTTAGTTTAGCCATTAGAGTGAAAGAGGGAGAGTGTGTAAAAGTTGTATCTGAAGGTGGCAATCTAATACAAGTAATTACTTCTCTTTCTTCTTTCCAATTACTTGTTGTTTTTCCATTTGCTTTTGCTTGCTTGTTATTGTGTAACTCCTTTTCTCTTTACCAATTAACTCTTGTTGTTTCTTTTACTACCATGTCTAACTAACTCCTTCATTGCATGGCTAACTAACTACTAACCTACTAATCTCTAACAACTTGATTGATAACCCAAATAAGTCAATAGTGTCAAACAAGCCCTGTGCAAATAAGAGCTATGACATCTTAAGACAAGGGTTCTAACTCTAACTTACCTATAAGTATTAGCTCACTTATATTTCATGCTTAACGGGTTTTTGATGATCTATAGAGTTTAAACTTTGCTTGGTTTTTGTAAGTTAGAGATTTTTCTTTTAACTTTGCCAATACCATTAGTGCACTTGTGTCTTCCCTTATTCTCGCCTTCTATTGGATCTTGATAAGGGAATGTCCGAGTTTTTATCGTGTAAAGGAAGAACTTTCACTCGATTTTCACGTGAATAGTTCCTATGCATAAGGGTTATGCTTGCCTATGATCCATCGGGAGGCTACATCTTCAAGAAGTTAGAGATTAGTGGGAGAACTTTGTAGAAAGTTAGCCATGCGTTTTTACCATCTAAAAAAATCATTTTTACAAACCACCAAATCATTCTAGAACAATCTTTGAAACCAACTTGTTTTCATTTTCAAATTCTTATTTGAAATAAAGAACTTTCTCTTTTCTTGAACAACAAAGCCGCATCAAGTTTTCATTGCTCTTCCTCCTTGTGGATCCGACTCGTAGAACCACTTTGCTACTACAGAAGAATCGGAAAAGCAGTAACATCGACCCACATTTCTTTATTAATTTTTGTGCATGCTTTTTGTCGATCAAATTTTGGCACCGTTGCCGGGGAGGGAACATCTTTATCGTTCAATACTAAAAGATTTTTCTTTGTTCTTGTGTATAGGAGAAGTATCAAGAAGATTACTATCACGGGAAGCGAAAGTGGTGGCCAAAGACGTTGCAGGAGGATTCATTTGCCCTCAGAAAATTCGTGTAAAAGCGAGTTTCTCCGATTGAAGTACTAACGAACTCTTCTGCAGGGTTGCCGAAAGCCGCTCAAATTGCTTTCTCAATTTTTTTTTTAGTTCCATTGAATGCTTTACCTTATACATGTATAATAAACTCAAAAGAAATTCACTTGTTGCTTAATTGAAATTTGAATTAGACTCTTGCATTTTGGGCACGTGTCTATTTCAATTCATTTCAATTTCTGTATAAGAGTGCTGGAGAAAAGGTACGTGTGCATTCATATAGAATAGGACCAACTTTTTGGGGTGATTTATCATTTTGAGTGTTACCTTATTATGAATATATTGTACACTTGCACAATTGACATTAAGGACAAAATCCCAAATAAACAAGATAAGGTGGGGATTTCATCACCCTTCCTTAGCCCAAAAATCATCTCCAAGTGCACTCACACTATCCCAAGCCTTAACTAAAAATTTATAGACGTTGGCCCTAGGGACATCTCGGACTTATTAAGAGATTAACCGAGAGTGAAAATTGCAAGAACTATCCTACAAAATCAGTATCTAAGGAAAGTGGATTGAGAGGCAAAGCCTCGAAAGCTCCATGGTTTGGCGTAATTAAGGCCTGTGGCTCACCCCCGGATACCTCCCACCGAGTTTTGCCCTTTCCTGATCGATTTGCTTGTAGTCGAGTTCCTGCAACAACCTCTCCCAGAGAATCGACCAGTTAGGAGTCATCTAGGTTCAGGTACCTTAGACTAAGACTTTGTGGTTGTTTTTCTTTCTTTTGTTTGTTTATTTTATTCTTTTCGATTGTTTGTTGTCTTTACGTTGTTTGTGGTGTGCTGCATGCAAAAGTGGGTGAAAGATCCTGTAACTTTCAGATTAAGCAGAAACACTTCTCTACTCTTGCATCTAGAACCGGTGATGGCGTCACTTCAGATCAGAACCTCATTGTCATCTTATATAAAACTGCCTGAGGCAAATGGAAATAATTTTGAATTAAAGCCTTAATTCATCAACACTCTCCCAAAATTTCATGGTTTAGAATCGGAGGACGCATACTTCTTTGTTAGGGAATTTTAAGAAGTGTACCTCATGATGAGTATTTCCCAACTAGGAGACGATGCCGTTAGGTTATGTTTCATCCCCTTTTCCCTAAAAGACCTAGCTAAAAAATGGTTGTACAGTTTGGCAGCAGATTCAGTTACAATGTGGGATGATTTCGTCAAGGCCTTCTTGAAGAAATTCTACCCATTTCACAAAACTGGCCTCATTAGAATGAATATCATGCAATTCAAGTAAGAACCAAGCGAGCCATTTTGGAGATACTTTGAGCGATTCAAAGATCTCCTAGCTCAGTGCCCTCATCACGATGTGGAGAAATGGCATCAGTGTCAGATTTTCTACGATGGTTTAGATTATCAAACTAAAACCCTGTTAGAAATCATGTGCCAGGGAGGGTTCTTACAAAAGGATGAGAATCAGGGTTGGGATTTATTTGAGGATTTAGCTGAGAAAACCTTGCAATGGAAGCCAGCCTCAGAAAAATCAAGGAATTCACAATCTATAGCTTCAAGAGGAGGGCTCCTATCTCTAAAATCATCCATAGCTATAGAAGCTAAGATTGCAACCCTAATAAGGAGAATAGAGGCTCTAGAAACAAAAGAGCCAACTAATGTCAACCAAATTAACCCACCACCAATTCACAATTCGGGTTGTTCATGCTGTCAGACACTGAACCATGTCTTTGAAGAGTGCCCTATTTTTCATACCGAACAAATGCCACTGGAACACCTAAACGTGTCCTACTCAGGCCGCCGCATAATCTTTACTCACAAACATACAATCCCGGCTGGAGGAATCACCCAAATTTCTCTTGGGCCCAGAACAATCCTCCCGGCCTAATTTCTCTAACAATTTTAACCATCCCAGTCCTCCACCAAATTTTTCCAGCCAACCTCCATCTTCCTCCTCCCAAAGTTCACCAATGGAAAAGAAATTCAGTAAATTGGAGGAGAGCATGGAAGCTTTTATGAAGTCCCAAGCCGCTTTCAGGCAAAATCAGGGACAAACGCTGAGCAACCATTCACAAGGTATATCGAGATTGAAAATGCAAATGAGTCAGTTAGCTAGCTCTCTAAGTGAAACACCAAAGGGTACTTTACCTAGTCAGCTACTAGCTAACCCTAAAAACTCTAATCAAGCGTATGAAATTCAAGATCCTTCGATCAACCGGTGCAATGATGTTCACACACCTGATCAAGCGTATGAAATTCAAGATCCTTCGATCAACCGGTGCAATGATGTTCACACACTTCGATCAGGAAAGAAGGTGGATAACCAGGTCTACCAACAAAAAAAATCCTATCCACATTGATCCTACTCCAGCCTCCACATCTGCTAGTTCCTCCCAATCTGATCCTTAAACATCTGACGAGGACAAAGCTGCTGAATAAGTTCATAAGCTTGTAGCACCCTTCCCAATAGGCTTAGGAACAATAACAAGAATATGCACATGGAGAAGATACTTGAGATGTTTAACCAGGTCAAACTGAATGTACCTCTTCTTGACGCTATCCAATAAGTCCCAGCTTATGCCAAATTTCTCAAGGATATGTGTACGAAGAAGAGAAATATAAATGTGCCCAAGAAAGTGTTCTTGGCAACCAATATAAGCGAAATTCTGTCTGGTCCCATTCTGGTGAAATACAAGGATCCCGGATATCCCATAATTTCTTGCACCATAGGACAAACTGAATTTAGCAGAGCACTCCTTGACCTGGGAGTAAGTATCAACTTGCTACCTCTCTCAGTATACCAACAACTTGGGTTGGGCGAGCTGAGCCCGACTCGCGTCACCATTCAGTTAGCTGACCGATCTGTGAAAGTCCTCAAGGTAAAAATCACAGATGTCCTTATTCGGGTCGAGGATTTCATCTACCCCGTTGACTTCATTGTGCTTGAGACCCAACTTGTGTCAAATCTGTGGTCTCAAACTCCGATCATCTTAGGGCGCCCATTCCTTGCTACAGCTAATGCCATAATTAACTGTAGGAACGGGTCCATACGATTGACCTTTGGAGACATGACGAAGGAAGTCAATGTCTTCAATGTTGAAAGACAACCCAGGGATATCAATGATCAGACTTTTGAGCTCAATTCCGTTGAAAATCTGACCAGTGAGCATGAGGAAAGTATGGAGATAGAAACAGAGGCAGAGTTTGATCTGGAGTCTGAGGATTTTAATCTAGACCAGATCGTGAATTCGGCAGTGGACTGGGCGTCAAGGCCAAATGTACCTCATCATAGGATTGCAAGTCCAGAGATTGCCTCCAATGAAGCAACACCTTCCCTAGAGGTAAAAGCCTTACCTGAACACCTCAAGTACGCCTACTGATTGAGCTTGAACCTGCACAAAAATACAGTATTTCAGAACTTCAACATAGAGATGTGCAAGTGCTCAATTCTACCGCGATAGCAACTGGTTATGCGGGTCGTGATCCACAAGGAGGGACTAGCGATGGAAGCTTTTTACTAAGTCTTCTTTTATGATACAAAGTTTGGTTAAAGTTCTTCTTTGGTTCTTAAAAAGAAAAGAGAAAAAGAGTTATAGTTAAGTTAGAAAGAAAGCGATAGATGGAGAAGGTGGAGAAAAATGGAGAATGACTATTTATAAAGAAATGAAAAAGGAGTGATGAAAGAAGTGGGTGTTGGTGATCTAAACTAAAGAAATAAAAGAAAAGAAAGAAGATTAAAGAAATACTTGCCTAGTTTGGTTGTTGACTTACCTGGAACCCTTTCATGTTCTACCTTGCTTCGGAGGCGTTCAACGTATAAGTCATAGGATAGAGCTCAGTCCCCAGTCGCATTACATCATCAAGACGAACAAGAATGAAATGATACGGAGTCTTGAGGAGGAGAACATCATCATGAATTATCGTTGGCACTCACACAAACATTGTTATACTAATGCTTCTAGATTCACTTGCATGCTCATCAAAATCAAAAGAGATAAAGTAGAAAGAAGAAGAAGAAAACAAAAATAAAGACGAACATAAAAAAAATTACCTTTTATTGCTTGCAGAAACGATGGAAGAAAGGAGGAGGGTACATCGGTGTCACTCTCAACATAAGCCTCTCTCTTACATGAATCTCAATCTAACCTAAGCTTACATACAAATTAAATTTACATAAAAAGAAAACAAATACCTATACTACAAAGAGTGAAAAACTGGACTAATTCCTATCTCTGCATGGTCGTCCCCTGGAGGCTCTGAAAATCCCAGTATTTGTAGGCAAAACCCAACCTACAGGATTATATGAAGATAGGGGGAACAAACGCTCCCCCTAACTCTCCAATAGAGCCGCGAAAACGCGGTTTTGGCCGCGTTTCCGCGGCCAGAGTGTGGCCAGGTGGCCACACCCTGTTGGTGGTCTCCCTGGTTTCTTGATTTGTAATTATCTTGATTTGGATTTGAAGTTTATGTCCGGGATTTTGATGAAATGGCCTTTGATCCTTGGCTTCAACCGATCGATTCAGGGAGGATTCTTCTCAACCGGTTTTCAACCTCTCTGATATGCCAAGATTTAGCCCTGAATCCTTGATTTCGAATTTATTCTGAATTAAGTCAGGATTTGGTGGGCTTTTGGGCTCATTTCTCTTCACTCTCCTTTAGGAATGGGCCTGCAAATAAATTAAACATTTAATTAGGATAATGTAGAATTTATTTTATAATAAGTAGGAGAATATGATATTAAATGTGCAATATTACTGACCAATCACACCCCCATACCTATCTTTTGCTCATCCTCGAGCAAAACAACTAAACTATACTAAGGATTATTAGACCACTTTCGCAGGTCACGCGATTGCACTGAGCATGTGCAACAAGCTGTTAAACCTCTAGGTTTTCCTAGAGGACGAATTTTGTCTCGTGAGGGTTTTCAATGGATTACACCCACAAAATCCACAAAGAAAGAGAAACAAAGAGTTAGTATTTTCAAAAAGCATTTTGAAAGAGAAAAATATTTGAAATATAATTGTAAGACTTAAGTAATCTATAAGTTATAGGAAAACTAAATTTTTCATTCCTAAGCTTAGTCTCTATTCAAAAATTTGTTATCAATCAAAGTAAGGAGTCAAATTATACTTCTCACCAGGTCTATTACTTTACCCTAAGTCATATGCACCTTGTGATTATGAAAATTTGACTAAGGGTTCTTTAACTCTAACCCTTATGCCTCATTTATTTTATATATATATAATTTTTTTGGGTAGTATTCCTTAGTTCTATTAGGCTTTCTAATCTGCCCATATAACGAGCCTTTAATCGATGACTCCCAAACCAAACGGTCTTAGGGCACCGGGTGAGAAAACACCCCAAGGACTTAAGGACTCGAGCAAACAAGGCCACAAAACTAAGGATTTTATTATATGAACCCCTTTTAAGAGTGAATATCTATGCTTAATGAGGCATAAATACCCAGCTTAATCAGAGGATTTATATATATATATTTTTTCTCAAACTTATCTAATTATCTTTTGCATAAATACTAAGGCTTCCTTAGGCCAAAGCACCTAGCTAATCAATAATTAGATTTGTTTATATATTTTTTTCTTTTTCATAATATTTTTTTTATAAGGCAAAGAATCTTTATTTTTGAACCCTAAGTGTGTAAGTGTATGAAGTGTGCATATTCCATTAAGGTAAAGATCAGACTAAATTACTTTGACAAATTATCTTCCTAACCTTAAAAATCAAACAAATAATCTTATTTTGATCAAGTTTAAGAAATCCTAATTTTAATTTTCCTATTCCTTAAAATTGACTTAATTTCTTACAAAAAATAGGTCAAAATATTGTTTCTATTTTCAAAAAGTTTTTTAAAGTAAAGAAATTTTTTGTTTTAATAAAAAGAAAAAACCTAAGTTATGTTAGACCCTCCCCACACCTAACTCATGCATTGTCCTCAATGTATGAATTAATGCATAGATGCATGAAAAAGAAGAAAGGGAAGGAAGATACTATCTTAAGGTGGTGGTTCTAGTGGTGGTCTGATTTGTCCACGAAATGCGGCCCAATCGACTTTTCGTGGAGTTGGAGGAACCCACCAAAAATTTCTTTAATATAACCCATTAAAATGATATATCCATGAAGGATTTTTATTAAAAATTTAACCCCATCTAATTTCTAAATTTCATAATTAATTTCAGAGTCAAATTTGTCAACCGCCTTGTCCAAAAATGGAGTGTGAAAAGATAGAATGATTGACTTGGACTCTGGAAGTATAGGAACTAATACCGACTCAGGAAGGTGACTTAAGTCAAGAAAGGTTCAGGAGTCGAGATTGGTTCGGGAAGTGGGTCCAAGTCAAGAAGTTAAAACTCAAGTCCACATTTATTTTTCAACAATGGAATGTGACTTAATATTGTGATTCAAGTTCAAAAATGATAGGTGTGGGAATCAAAACTGACTCTAAAATATTACTCAAGTTGGGTAACAAAACAGGAGTCAATATTGATTCGGGAATTTGGACTGGATCACAGATTTGAGAATCTAGGTCACATTTCTCATTAAGTTCAATGTCATAAAAATGAGAACTTGCCAATTTGTCAATAGGACTTTCAAAAGTGTAAAATTAGTCAAGTTCAATATGATCATCAAAGATGGGTGATTCAATTTTATGATGAATTGGCACAGGATCCAATGTTGACTCGGGAAAAAGGTTGAAATCAGGTGAAGACACCAGAGTCATAATTGAATCAGGAAGTAAAATTGAATCACTAAGTTGAGGTTCATGATCATATTCATTTTCAAGTTCAATTTCAGGAAAGGGACAACTTGCCAAACTGTCAATGTCACTTTCAAAATTTGTAGGTTGGGCAAGTTTAAATGATTGTGCTGAAATGGAACCTTGTGTTCCAAAAAACATGACTCTTTGGCTCTAACAGAATGGTTACTGACATCAGAACTGGTCAAACGGCGAGAATGTAGAGATTGGACCATCATATCTATGTCGTGATTACGAGCGTTTTGAGCCTGAGTCATGGCTTCAAGCATCTTTTCATAGTTGATAGGTTCATCGCTTTGTTGCGATTGGTCTTGAAAAGATGAAGTGTTGTTTTGGAATTCGTGGTGAAATTGTGAGTCCATCAGATTTGTGATTTTTGTTTGGACTCACGCATATTCATTTCCAAAATTGATGGTTTTCTATTTTGGACTGGTAGAACTGAGTATGAATCTTGGAAATATTGTGGACAAGGTGGATAAGGGGGACAAGTTGGTCGAAAATTGGACTCAGGGGAGGTGAATCCCCACTGACTCTGTGAAGAGTTGAAATTATTATGAAAATTATGGTTATGAGATTGGGGGCATGGGTTATATTGATTCGGATAAGACCAATCTGGCACACTATGTTGGTCAAAGTTATGATATGCCGGGTTGGTAATATCTGGAAAAAGAAGTTGGTGTGTAATATGGATTACCATTAAAATTAGAAAAATTGTTGCTATAAGCCATATCACACAATAAAACACAAACAAAAAACAAACAAATAAGCAAACAAAAAAGAAAAAAAATTCTAAACTAAGTTAGGGCAGACCTATGACCTATACGACTCCTAACTGGTTAGACTGTCCACGGGAGGTATAATGCAGACTTTGACCACAAGCTAATCAGCCAGGTCAGGGCAAGATTGGTGAGAGGTTTTCCGTCAAAGACGTTCCTTAATTAAATAACCACCAACCTTCGGGCTTTCGGCCCTTAATCCCCTTCCTAGACACTGATTTGGCAGGAGTCAAATTCCAACACCTTTCCCCTTAGGATAATCTCCTAATTGAGTCCGAGATATCCCTAGGGCCAACGTCTACTCATTTTTAGTTAGGTTTGGGTTAGTGAGTGAGGAGATTGTTTGTGGGCTAAGGGAGGGTAATGACTTCCCCACCTTATTTTGTTTATAGGACAAGCCCTTAAGTCAATTTAGTGCAGTGTACAAGTATATAGAAAAAAGTAACATTCAAGCAATCATACAAGATGAACCTTATACTAAATGCTATGCACACATTCCTTGGCTCCAGCACTCTTCAATAGTAAATAAAAAATGAAATGAAATAGACACGTGCCTAAATGCAAAGTCTAAATCATTTTAGCATTTACAATCATCATTTTATTATTGAGGTTAGAAACTAAATAGAGTGAATCAAACAAGGAAATAAATGCTACAGATATTCAGATTTTCAATTCAGCCAACCTGCAAAAATACAGGTTAGTAGTTCACTCAGTTTTGCCATTGGAATGTAGCAAATCTGAGGGCTTCCTGGCTCTGCTTTCTTAAGCAGAGTACAAGGCCACTTATATGTCCACTGCAACAGATATTCCATGCTGTTCAAAGCGCCTATCCATTTCTTCAGGAGTGCTTATAATATACGCGAAAGCCTCCTTCTCTACAGAAGAGTTCAAGGCCTGTGATTCCGCAATGGCAGAGCGTAATTCACTTACTTCGATGCCCCGGGCAAGGTCACTGTAGTCAAGTAGGGCTGCCACGCCAGTTGGAGTGTGGGTATGCTGGTAAACTCCTTTCGGTTCAGTGTCAGACTCGTCAGAGCTGACTATTAACTGTTTTTCTTTACTCTGCTTGGTGTAGTACTTGGACCCATTGATCGGGGGAAACCGTGAACTAAAAGTGTATGTTTTGAAATCAATAATTAAAAGTGCGTGCTTTGGCTTTCTCGATACGTCCGTTATAGCATAGAGGTAAACGGGTCGAATCCATCGGGATAGAAGCGATAGAAACTTTATTGGAATGTTCATGTGTATGTTAAGTGTTCTTAAATATTTTAAAGAATGAAAAGGAAAGAAAATAAAGAATGAAAAGAGAAGAGTACGGTGAAAACAAAGAAGTGGAAAACATAGAAAAGATGATTTTTGTGATTTTTGAGATATTATTAAAACAAAGTAAAAGGGAAAGAAAACCCATGGCTACTAACTGCTAATGGCTCCACTAACTATGCTAACCTCTTAGTGATAGTTGCCTCACATGTATCCTTGGCCATCACTAGTCCTTGGTTCAAGAGTGTTTCAAAGCCTGACCGATACGATAACTTTCACATCCAAACTCAATAAACAAGTGCAAGCTACACTTAAACCATCAAAACTAAACAAGAGTAAGTATGGAATAAAGTAATGTTAGCTTGTTAGAGAGTTAGATGTTAGAGTGTTAGAATCCATTATCATGAACCATCAATGGCTCTTGTAAGAGCAAGGCCAAGTAGAGGCTATTAGATTTATGTGGATTATTAAGTAAGAAGTTAGCAAGTTAGTGGTTAGTTGCCATAAGAGAAAATTAACTAAACATGTAAAAGGAGTTGAGAGAAGAAAACAAGAAGAGATAATGAGAGAATATTTCATAGATTGTCACCTTCCATTACAAGCACTCTTGCTTTTCACTCATGTACTACTCTTTTACCTATTATAAGATCTAAAAGAAATGAAAAATACAAAGAGGAAGAAGAAGAAGAACTAACCTAAACTACCTTAAAAGAAAAAAACTACTCTAAAACTACACTACAACTAAAGAAAAACTCCTAAAAACTTCTCCTTCCTGAGCTCTGGAAAGCCCCAGGTATTTATAAACGAAGAGGGGCACAAGGACACTGTACAGAGCCGCGCATCGAATCTCGGCGCGCGGCTCCATACCAGAGCCGTGAAAGCGCAGCTATGGCCTTGTTTCCTTTCCCATAGTATGGTCGTGCGCGCAGCCAACTACCGTGTGCTGTCCTATCGGCCCCCTGTCGGTTGTACTTGCTGGTTTCCAGATTTGGGCGCCTGGTTTTGACGAAACCACCCTCGAAAATCAATGGCTATATTAGTAGGCTTTTAATGACAAATTAAATGGAGATTTTGGGTCTTCTTCTTCATTTCATGCCATGAACTTGGAAACACACAAGAGAGGTATTATTAGCAGAATTTAATATTAAATAAATGTGAAGATGTGGTATGAAATATGTAGTTTTAGAGACTAATCACACCCCCCACACTTATCTTTTGCTTGTCCCGAGCATAACAAAAAAAAACTACAGAAATTATTACATCACTTTTGCTGGTGACGCGATTGCACTGAGCATGTACAACAAGCCGTTAACCTCTAGGTTTTCCCTGGAGGAGGAGTTTTATCTCCTGAGGGTTTTCAGCAGATTACACCCACAAAATTTATAAAGAAATAAATCAAATGTTAGTATTTTAAAAACGTATTTGAAATAGAGAAAAGTGTTGAAATATTTTTGAGAAAATTTAAGTGATCTAAGGTCATAGGATAACCAGAAATTATTTTTTCTTAAACTAAGTCAAAATGTAAAATTTATAAATTAGATATAAGAATTTAAATTGAATCGACTCTTTGATCTTTCATAAAACTTCTTAGAAAAATATGCACTTTGTAAACAGTGAAGATTTTTAGGATATCGACTCTAACTTTCATGCCATTGATTTGTGTATATTTATTTTTTTTTTTGGTTTTTTTTCTTCCTTAGTCTCTTAGGCTTTCTTATTTACCGGATAGTGAGCCTTTAGCCGGTGACTCCCAAACCAGATAGTTTTAAGGTACCAGATGAGAAAACATCCCTCGGACTTAAGGACTCAAGTAAACAAGGCCACAAAACTAAAAGGGGTTATTTTATTTTTGTCCACCATTTTAGGCGTGAATAATCATGCTACCTAAAGCATAATTACCCAGCTTCAATAAGTGATTTTTTAATCATTTTATTATATATTTTTTATGGTATTTTTTATGGCATTTTCAGTCTTTGTTTCAATCCCAAAAAATTATGTAAGTGTGATATGTATATATCTAAGAAAAAAATTCAAGATCAAATTATCTTTCTAATCTTACTTCCTTATCCTAAAATTTAAACAAGATCTATTATTTTGACTTGGTTTAAAAATTCATAATTTTAGGTCTTCCTAATTCCTAAGATAATCTTAATTTTCTTAAAAATAAATCAAAACTATTTCTCTTAATTCAAAAAGTTTTGTAAAAAGAAAAGAAAAGAGTTTTTATACAAAAGAAAAGTTTAAAAATTTCCTAAAAAGAAGTGTAAAAGAAAATTTAAAACAACCTATATTAGTAAACCCTCCTTACACTTATCTCATGCATTATTCTCAATGCATCGTGAATGTGTATATACATGAAACAAATGGAAAGGAAAGGAAAATTACATTATGGTGGTGGCTCCGGTGGTGGACTGATTGGTCCACGAAATGCGGCCCAATTCAAAAAATATGGATCTTGCAGGAACCCACAGTGACCTCTCAATACGACCCAGTAAAAGAATGATTGAGAGAATGGTCTTGTTTAAAAAATTATTCCCATCTAATTTTCAATTTTTAAAAATAATTACAGAGCTATTTTCTTCAACATTCTTGTCCAACAATGAAGTGTGATTTTGAGAGATGATTGTTTTGGACTCAAATGGAATAGGAACAAAAATTGATACCGACTCAAAAAGTTAGCTCAGATCAAGTCGAGATTCAGTAGTGAGAGTCAAAATTGGTTCAAAAATAAGGTTCAAACCAAAGAATTGATGATCAAAAGATATTGGTGATTCAATTTCACAGTGTACTAGTACAAGATTCAATGTTGACTCCGGAATAGAGAAAAAATCTGGTAAAGATACCGGAGTCATTATTGAATCAAAAAGTGAAATGGAATCACTAACATGAAGTTTGGGATCACATTTATATTCAATTTCAATTTCAGGAAAGTGATAGCCAGAATGTCAAGACGACTTTCATAACTTGGAGTTTGGTCAAGTTCAAATGTGTGTTCTGAAATTGAATCTTGGTTTCCAAAATAACATAATTCTTGAGACCAATCGATAGAGTTAGGGATATAAGGATTGGTCAAAGGTTGACAAGAAAGACTTTTCTCACTCTCATTGATCAATTCGCTCATTATAGAGTCAACCTACTGATTGGCCGGGTAACAAAATTTTGAGTCTGAATCATGTCTTCCATACTATTTGCAAATTGGTTCTTATTGAAAAGGTGAGTATGGAAGTTGATTGTAGAAATGGTGGTGAGATTGTGAGTCTATGAATTTGTTGCTCAGACTCACGCAAGTGCTCTATACTCAAGTCCAGGACTGATGGTTGTTCATTTTGAATTGATGCGACTGGAAAGATGAGCATGACTCTTGAAAATTTGGTTGAGATGATGAGTCCAACATATTTTGAATTTGTTGCGCCATTTCACAACAAACTTCCAAACGCTTTTCTAGGTCAGATTTTTCTTCAATTGGATGTTCTAGAAAAGGAGTATATGGAGTTTGATTTGGAAAGGATTGTGAATTGAGAAAATTTTGAATTTGTTGTTTGGACTCAAGCATGGCTTCTATACTTCTTTCCAAATTCGATTTTTCTTCGGTTGGTGGGACAGGAAAAGGAGGATATGAATCCAAATTAGAGAATGAAAATTGTGGACAAGGTGGTTGAAAATTTTACTCGGGGGAGGTGAATTCCCATGAACTCTGTGAAGAGTGAAAATTATTTTAAAAATTATAGTCATAGGATTGGGGATATGGGTTATATTAAGTCAGATAATCCCAATCCAGCAGATATGGTTAGTTCATATTTACATAGCCGGGTCGGAGTTATCCGAGTCAAATGTGGTCGAGGTGAAATATGGATTCATATTATGATTGAATAAATTGTTGTTGTTAAAATTCATTTCACAATTTACAAAAAAGAAAACAAACAAATAAATAAACAAACAAAGAAAAAGAAAAAGAAAATAAGCCTATGCTAGGTTTGCTTAGACCTAAACGACTCCTAACTTGTTAGACTGTCTACAGGGGGTACCTTGTAGAAATCTGACCACAAGTTAATCGGTCAGGTAGGGACAAGATCAGTGGGAGGTATCCGTGCTGGAGCAACGGGCCTGATTATACTAAACCACTGTTCTTCAAGGTTTCTCCTCTCAATCCCCAATCTTGGACACCGATTTGACAAGAGTCAACTTCTAATGAATCCCCCTTAGGCCAATCTCCTAAATGAGTTCGAGATGTCCCTAGGGGCTAACGTCCAGCAAGTCTTATTAAGGCTTAGGTTGTGTGAATAGGGAGGTGATGTTTGGGCTAAGAGAGGGTAATGACTTCTCTACCTTATGTTGTTTTGGGTTTTGCCCTTAAGTTTAGTTCGTGCAACTATACAATATAGATAAGAATGAACACACAAAGAGATTAAATCATCTACGTATTTGTCCTAACTATATGCAATGCAATATGTACACATCTGTCAAGATCACAACAACACAAGAATAAAATACAGTATATTGAAATTGAAATCGACACGTGCCTAAATGCAAATGTCTAAACAATTTTAAAACATCCAATTACTGTATTTTAGTTCTTAAAATTATGACAGTGCACAGGCAATATAAAAAAACTAGCAGTAGAATATAAGAATATACAAGAATTTACCTAACCACACAAAAGCAAATCTGGACTGCTGCAAAGCTAAAAATTTGACTTGCACACCAAAAAACAAAAAACGTGAAATCAAACCGTTCTCGTCCCCGGCAACGGCGCCAAAATTTGATCGGGGGAAAATTGTGCACTAAAAGTGTATATTTTGAAATCAATAGTTAAAAATGCGTGCTTTGGCTTCCTCGATACGTCTGTTATAGCATAGAGGCTAAACGGGTCAAATCCACAGTGACAGAAAGCGATAGAAGCTTTACCGAAATGTTCACATGTATGTTAAGTGTTCTTCAATGTTTTAAAGAATGAAAAGAAAATAAAGAATGAAAAGAGAAGAGTACGGTGAAAACAAAGAAGTGGGAAACATATAAAAGATGATTTTTGTGATTTTTGAGATATTGTTAAAACAAAGTAAAAAGAAAAAAAACCCATGGCTACTAACTGCTAATGGCTCCACTAACTATGCTAACCTCTTAGTGATAGTTGCCTCACATGTATCCTTAGTCATCACTAGTCCTTGGTTCAAGAGCGTTTCAAAGCCTGACCTATACAATAACTTTCACATTCAAACTCAACAAACAAGTGCAAGCTACACTTAAACCATCAAAACTAAATAAGAGTAAGCATGGAACAAAGTAATGTTAGCTTGTTAGAGAGTTAGGATGTTAGAGTGTTAGAATCCATCATCATGAGCCATCAATGGCTCTTGCAAGACAAGGCCAAGTAGAGGCTATTAGATTCATGTAGATTATCAAGTAAGAAGTTAGCAAGTTAGTGGTTAGTAGTTAGTTGCCATGAGAGAAAATTAGCTAAACATGTAAAAGGAGTTAGAGAGAAGAAAACAAGGAGAGATAAAGAGAGAATCTTTCATAGATTGTCACCTTCCATTACAAGCACTCTTGTTTTTTGCATATGTACTACTCTCTTTCCTATTACAAGATCTAAAAGAAATGAAAAATACAAAGAGAAAGAAGAAGAAAAACTAACCTAAACTACCCTAAGAAGAAGAAACTACTCTAAAACTACACTACAACTAAAGAAAAACTCCTAAAAACTTCTCCTCCTTGAGCTCTGAAAATCCCCAGGTATTTATAGATGAAGAGGGGTACCATGTATAGTGTATGGAGTCACGCATCGAATCTCAACGCGCGGCTCCATACCAGAGCGTATGACCATGCGCGCGACGCCGCCTGCCGCACACTATCCTGTCGCCCCCTGTCGGTTGTACTTGCTGGTTTCTGGAATTGGGCCCCTTGTTTTGACGAAACCACCCTCCAAAATCAATGGCTATCTTAGTAGGCTTTTAATCACTAATTAAATGGTGATTTTGGGTCTTCTTCTTCATTCATGCCATGGACCTAGAAACACACAAGAGATGTATTATTAGCAGAATTTAATATTAAATAAATGTGAAGATGTGGATGAAATATGTAGTTTTAGAGACTAATCACCACCATGTTCGTAGTGACTTCAGCGTATTCCGTATCAGAGAGAGTTCTCCTTGTGCGAGAATGACACCTTTTGGCCTATTGGGAGACTTACATAGATGATAACTGATTGAGTTTTTACTTGCACAAAAAATACATAATTTAATAACTTAAGAATAGTATGTGAAAGTACTTAATTCTACTGCAATAGCAAGTTACTATGCGGGTCGTGATCCATAAGGAGGGACTAGCGATGGAAGCTTTTTTAGTAAGCTCTCTTTTAAGTTACAATCAATGGTTAAATATTTTCTTTTAGTTCTTTAAAAGAAAAGAAAATAAGTTACAGTTGAGTTAATAAGAAAGTGGTAGATTGAGAAGGAGAAGAAAATGGAAAATGGATTTACACAAAGAAATTAAAAAGATGATAAAAGAGTTAGGAGATTGTGGTGTTGGTGATCTAAACTAAAATTAAAAGAAAAGAAAGTTAAAACCTAAAAAACTTACTTACGTACCTCTTCGGCGACTGCTTATCTTTGACCCGTATTGATGATCTACCTTTGTTTGAAGGCGAGTGAAGTATGACAAATAGGATCTTCTCCATTCCTGATTTATACTATGAAATGAAGGGGCAAACTACACTATCATAGAAATGGTTGTCCATCACCATAAGCCATCAATGGCACTTGCAAGGGCAAGGCAACTTCGAGGCTATCAGAGTCATTTGGATTCACAAACACAGAAGAGAGAAACAAACAAAAACAAGAATTGAAAAGAAAAGAAAACTTCAATTCGATTCAAATAACAATGAAAGAAAAGATTACTTGCACTGGTGTCACTCTCAGTACAAGCTTGTTCTCATTCCTCCATGAAAATCTCCTCTCCTCTCAGTTACATAAAGAAATAAAAATTACATAAAAGAAAACTAAAAGTCTAAGTTACAAACTACAGAATAGCCTAACTTCTACTCTCTACTTGATCCTCCCTTTTTTGCCTCTGATGTGTGGAGTATTTATAGCATAAAAATGGATAAGGAAATGAGTTAAAAGATAGGGAGAGCTGTCTGCTTCTGAATTTGAATCCTCCCCTTATCTCCAAACTTGATTTGATGTGGATATTCAGCTCTGATCTGCAGCTTGTCGGCGTGTTGATTGCTAAATATAACTTATCAAATAATAAAATTAGAAATAATGATCAATTAAGAGTTGTAGCTCTTTAAGTCTGCTTTCTAGATCATCTTGAATCTTCATATTTGAATTTCAGTAGTCAACTACTAAAATGTATCCAGTCAAAATTTTCATCTCATCTGTTGATCTTTTCTCTGTCCATTTATCCCTTTGGATTTTGATTTGGACTCTATATTTGACGTTATCCTTGGTTGATCTTTAGCTAACCAAAATAAATTTATAGAAATCTGAATTTTATCGGTTTTCATTTGGTGTTATCTTTCTGATTTGCTCTAGTCTTCAGCTGAATATCTGCCCCAATCCTTGATTTGTTCTAACTATATCTGTGATCATCCTCAACTAATCAAATAGATCCAGTTAAATCTAATTTTAATTGGTATTTATTTAGTTTAATCCTCTTTATCTTCATGATTATCTTCTGCAAAATAGACATTTAAGATAAGGAAATTTGCAGATTTATTACACGATAAATGTAAGATATAATGAAAAGAACGCAAAATATGTGTACGATCACACCCCCACACCTATCTTTTGCTCGTCCTCGAGTAAGACAACAAAACTAAATTAAAGATTATTAGACTACTTTCGCAGGTCACGCGATTGCATTGAGCATATGCAACAAGCCGTTAAATCTCTAGGTTCCCCTAGAGGACGAGTTTTGTCTCGTGAGGGTTTTCAGTGGATTACACCCTTAAAATCCATAAAGAAAGAGAAACAAAGTGTTAGTATTTTAAAAATACATTTGAAGGAAAAAAATATTTGAAGTATTATTGTAAGAGTTAAGTAATTTATAAGTTATAGGAAACTAAATTTTTCATTCTTAAGCTTAGTATTAATTCAAAACCTTGTTATCAATCAAGACAAGGAGTCAAACTATATTTCTCATTTAGTCTATTATTTTACTCTAAGTTATATGCGCCTTTGTGACCGTGAAATTTTGACTCGGGGTTCTTTAACTCTAACTCTTATGCCTTATTTTTTAATTTTTATTTTTTATTTTTTAATTTTTGGTGATATATTTCTTAGTTCTATTAGGCTTTCGACTCTACCCATGTAACGAGCCTTTAATCGATGACTCCTAAACCATCCTAAACCAAAATATCTTAGGGCACCGGGTGAGAAAACAACCTAAGGAATTAAGGACTCGAGCAAATAAGGCCACAAAACTAAGGATTTTATTATATAAATCGCTTTTAGGCTTGAATACTTATGCTTTATGAGGCACAAATACCCAGCTTATTCAGAAGATTTTTGATATATTATATATATTTTTTTCTTTTTTTCTTTTCTTTTCTTTTTTTAATAGGGCATAAGAATCTTTGTTTTTGAACCCTGAGTGTGTAAGTGTATAAAGCATGCATATATCATCAAGGTAAAAATCAAGACTAAATTACTTTTCAAATTTCTTCCTAACATTGGAAATCAAACAAATAATCTTATTTTGACTAAGTATAAGACATCCTAATTATGATTCTCCTATTCCTTAAAATTGGCTTAATTTCTTACAAAAAATATGTCAAAATATTGTTTCTATTTTCAAAAAATTTTTAAAAATAAAGAAAATGTTAATAATAATTTTTTTAATAATAAAAGAAAAACCTAAGTTATGTTAGAACCCTCCCTACACCAATCTCATGCATTATCCTCAAGGTATGAATTAATGCATAGATGCATGAAAAAGAAGAAAGGGAAGGAAAATATTACCTTATGGTGGTGGTTCCGGTGGTGGTCCGATTGGGTCAAGCGTTGCTACCCAATCAAGATAATGTGGTGGCTCACGGAACCTACCTTTATTGACCTCTTTTCTATTTACATATTTACAGTTCCCAATATGAATAAGATCATGAAAGATCCTATCGTGAAACTTACTCCTTTTACATGACCAGTCTTGAAAAATCATCACGGAGTCATTATGGTCTATACCTATATCCAACAAAAGAATATGACTTGGTGGTTGACTTGGACTCAAGAATGATAGGTTTAGGAACCAATACTAACTCGAGAAAATCAACTTTGGGTTCGAGAGTCAATTTTGCTTCGAGAGTTGAGTCCAAGTCCAAGAATTGAAATTCACATTCTTTTTTCATCAATGGAATGTGACTATCCAGAATTGGTGATTCCATTTCTAGATCTATGGGTACGGGAATAAATGTTGGCTCAAAAAATTGATCCAAATTCGGTAAGAATACAGGAGTCAACATAGATTTGAAAATGGAAACTGAATCACAGAGTTAGGGATCGGGTTCACATTCATAATCAAGTTTAATCTTATTAAAATGAAAACTTGCCAATTCATCAATGGGTTGATATTGGTCAAGTTCAAGATTTTGTGATGAAATTGAATCTTGGTCAAAGTCTTCAAGATACCATGATTCTTGATTTTCATCAATATGGCTAGAAGTGTCAGGAATAGTCAAAGATTGGGTAGGGATAGTTTCCTTATTCCTACGTATGCTTTCCAATCTTCTAAGTCTTGCTTCTATCATATTGAGTGAATTATTTTGGAATTGAATCATGGAGTCTATACTCTTTTCTAAGTCAGCATGTTCTTCTTGAAAAATAGAGTAAGGATCTGTAATTTGAAAATTTTGATGGGATTTTGAGTCTTCTACAATTTGAATTCGTCGCTCAAGCTCGCTAAGACTTCCATCCTCTTTTTCCAATCAATTGATTCTTCTAATGGTTGTTCGAGAGAAGGAGTATATGAAGCTGGATGTTGGTAGGGTGGTTGACAATATAGCTCGGGGGAGTTGTATTCTCATTGACTCTATGAAGAGTAATAATGATTATTTCAGTCTTGTTCATAGTATTGGGACTGGGGTATGTATTGATTCGGATAAGACTAATCCGGCACACTAGGTTGGTTAAAGTTATGATATGTCGGGTTGGTAATATAAAAGAGGTCGAGGTGTAACATGGATTACCATTAAAATTGAAAAAATTGATGTTATAAGCCATATCACATAAGAAATGTCAAACACAAACAAAAAAAAAACAAACAAATAAGCAAATAAATAAAAGAAAAAAATCTAACCTAAGTTAGGGTAGACCTTAGATCTAGACGACTCCTAACTGGTTAGACTTTCCACGGGGGGTATATTGCAGAATCTGACTACAAGTTAAATGGCCAATTGGGGGCAAGATCAGTGGGAGGTATCCGTGCCTAAGCAACGGGCCTAATTATGCCAAACCATCAACCTTCGGGGTTCCCCCTCAATCCCCAATCTTAGATACCGATTTGGCAAGAGTCAAATTCCAATCAACTTTTCCCTTAGGTCAGTCTCCTATATGAGTCCAAGATATTCCTTAGGCTAATGTCTACTCAGTTTTAGTTAGGCTTGAGTTAGTGAGTGAGGAGATTGTTTGTAGGCAAAGGGAGGGTAATGACTTCCCCACCTTATCTTGTTTATAGGACAATCCATTAAATCAATTTAGTGCAATGTGTACATGAAAAGCAACACTTAAGCAATATAAACAATTCAAAAGTGTTCCTATACTACATGTTATGCACACGTACCTTTGCTTCAGCACTCTTCAACAGTAATGTAAAATGTAAACGAATTAGACACGTGCCTAAATACAAAGTCTAAACCGTTTTTAGCATTTAACAAACTTCAATTTACTATTGAGGCTAGAAAGTATGTACAGTAAGTTAAATAAGAAAATAAATAACTACAAAAATTTAGCTTTGTAATTCAGCCAACCTGCAATAATACAGGTTAGTAGTTCACTCAGATTGCCACTGGATTATAGCAAATCTGAGGGCTTCTTGGCTCTGCTTTCTTGAGCAGAGTCCAGACCACTTAAATGTCCACTACAGCAAAAATTTTCTTAATATCTATCACTGCACACTAAGAACAAAGAAGAGGGTTAACCAAAAATGTAAACTTAAAAATAGAATTACTTACCATCCTTCCCCGGCAACGGCACTAAAATTTGATTGAGTTTTTACCTGCACAAAAATACAGAATTTAAGAACTTAAGAATAGTATGTGAAAGTACTCAATTCTACCGTAATAGCAAGTGACTATGCGGGTCGTGATCCATAAGGAGGGACTAGCGATGGAAGCTTTTTTAGAAAGCTCTCTTTTAAGTTACAATTAATAGTTAAAGATCTTCTTTTAGTTCTTTAAAAGAAAAGAAAATAAGTTACAGTTAAGTTAATAAGAAAGTGGTAGATTAAGAAGGTGGAGAAAATAGAAAATGGATTTATACAAAGAAATTAAAAATGGTGATAAAAGAGTTGGGAGATTATGGTATTGGTGATCTAAACTAAAATTAAAAGAAAAGAAAGTTAAAACATAAAAAACTTACTTACCTCTTTTACGCCTGCTTACCTTTGACCCGTATCGACAATGTACCTTTGTTTGAAGGCGAGCGAAGTATGACAAATAGGATCTTCTCTATTCCTGATTTACACTATGAAATGAAGGGGTAAGCTATACTACTATAGAAATGGTTGTCCATCACCATAAGCCATCAACGACACTTATAAGGGAAAGGCAACTTCGTGGCTATCGGAGTCATTTGGATTCACAAACACAGAATAGGAAAGCAAATAAAAACAAGAATAGAAAAGTGATCAGTCACATATAATAGATATATATTGTCACATTTCCATGCTTGTTATCTAAATAAATCATATTAATAAGTCCTATTGTTCTTTAAAAAATACAGGCCCATTGCTAAAGGATAGGCCAGAGAAACGAGCTTAAAAGCCCATTTAATTTAGAATAAATTTGAAATCAGGGAATCAAGACAGATCTTGGCAAATCAGAGAGGTTGAAAACTGGTTGAAATGAATCTTCCTGAATCAAGCGATTGAAGCCAACAAATCAAAGATCGTTTCGTCAAATCTGGGAGTTGCAACAGTAAAACCAGAAAGACAAAAGGGATTCCAAATCCATGCCAACTACTTCTCCACCTGGATGTGGCCAATTGGCCACATCCAGGCCGTGGATCCGCGGCTTGTTGGTGGAGATAAGGGGAGTGTTTGCTCCCCTTATCGCCTCACTCCCTTCCCTCTGGGTTTTTGCCTATAAAAGGCAGGATTTTGTACTGAAAATTTAGCGAGGACTAGGATTAAATTTCTTGCTCATTTTTAAGGTTTAGGCTCTTTGTTAGATAGTGTAGAAAAGTTATATTTCTGTTCTTTAATTGGTAGTTTAGTCCAAATACCAGTGAGAGAGAGGAACTGAGTGATTGTAATCTAAAGATTGAAGTGACATCAATAAAGGATCAAGCTTTCTCCTCTTCCACTCAAATTCACGGGTATGTCTTGTGTATTTTCATGTCTAATTTTGTATTATTCATGAGTAGCTAAATCGATTTTCTGGGCTCACTATT
Source organism: Agave tequilana (assembly GCA_038442645.1). Classification (NCBI taxonomy): domain Eukaryota; kingdom Viridiplantae; phylum Streptophyta; class Magnoliopsida; order Asparagales; family Asparagaceae; genus Agave; species Agave tequilana. The sequence continues at coordinate 108,960 of JAVJIF010003575.1, read as the reverse complement.
ACTCCTCTCTCTGTTCCCTCTTCTTTTCGAATGATTTTGATGAAATGACCCAATGAATCATTTTCATGCCTAACTTAAGCCTTTCTTCTTGAAAGTGTTCTTGAATGAACGCACATGAGGATGGGTTTGGATTTTTAACTTCTACCTATTTTCAAGACGTCTCTTGAACTTATTTTTATCTCATACTTAAACTTCTTGATTATTTAACATTCAACTCAAGACGATTTCTTAAAGAAAAGAATTAACCTTTCCAACCATCTTATGTGTTTTGCTTAAAACTTTCTAGAATCAATCTTAAGTTTTGTCTATGATCAAGTTGAGGCATTAAGATTTTTAAGAGAAGAACATATCATTGAGTAGTGAGATAGTGAGCCCAGATTTTCTTTTTCATTAAAAAACAACAAATCACTTTTTAAACTTTATACAAAATTCACCTTTTCCAAAGCCTTCTCCAAAGTTGCAATTTCTCTTTTAATCATCTCCCTTTCTTTCCATTCTCTTTTTCACCTAAAAAACTAGCACAATTCTTAGGTTTCTAAACAAAACACCAAAAAACTTCTATCGCATTCCACCTCGTAGACACGACCCGTTAGCCCTAAGCTACACGGTAATCTCTTAACTCTTTGATTTTACAATCAATTTTTGGCGATGTTGCCGGGGAGGGAACGGTATATTTATTTTTTAACAAGTTTGGTGTCTTGTTTCAGGGACTTCAAAATTCAGATCTAATATTCAAGCTTTGCAGGAGAAGACTTGCTATTCTGTGTCCCTACTCTCGAAAGTAGGAAATAGAATTTCAAGAAATTGCTATAGCAAAAGTTGCAATTTTTGTGGGACCACTAAAACTTTTTTTTGCAGGACTACTAAAACTTTTTTTTGCAGGACATATTGCTTGCAAAAATTAATTTTTTATGTGTTATATTCTTACTATATCTGCTATTCACAATCCCTATTTTAATTCAACAGTAATTTGAGTGATTGTTAATTGCTTAAAAAACGTTTAGACTTGCATTCTAGGCATTTGTTTAATTACGTTTATTTTATAATTACTGTTGAAGAGAGCTGGAGACAAGGTACGTATGCATAGCATATAGTTTAGGAAACATTCTTGTGTTGCTTTTGAATGTTACTTTTCTGTATCTTACACACTTTGCACAATAAATTCTAAGGGCAAAACCCAATTCAAGATAAAGTGGGGAAGTCATTACCCTTCCTTAGCCCACAAACCATCTCCAAGCACACACAACCTAAGCCTAAGTAAAATCTGATAGACGTTGGCCTTAGGGACATCTCGAACTACTATGAGATTATCCTAAGGAGGAAGGTGTTAGAATTTGACTCCTGCCAAATCGGTGTCTAGGAAGGGGATTAAGGGCCGAAAGTCTGAAGGTTGGTGGTTACTTAATTAAGGAACATTTTTGACGGATAACCTCCCACCAATCTTGCCCTGACCTGGCTGATTAGCTTGTGGTCAAAGTCTGCATTATACCTCCAGTGGACAATCAACCAGTTAGGAGTGGTCTATGTCAAGATTACCTTAGATTAGGCTTGGTTGTATTCTCTTCTTGACTATTGGTGAACTTATTTGTGATTGTGTTTGTGTATGCAAGTGTGGTCAAGAGACCCTAATTCATCTAGGTTAACTAAAAATACATCGCCACCCAAGTTCGAACGAAGACCAGATTCGGTTAGGGATCAACCGACATCTTTGCAGGATAGGTTCTATCCTATTAGAACATCACTTTCATCCTGCATCCAACTTCCATCGGTTGGTGAACACAGCTTTGAGCTTAAATCACAGTTCATTAATACACTCCCTAAGTTCCATGGCTTAGAGTCTGAAGATGCTTATTTCTTCATAAGAGAATTTGAGGAAGTATGCTTAATGATGAATAAGTTCACAACTTGCAGATGATGCTATTGGGTTGAGATTTGTCCAATTTACTCTTAAGGACTTAGCCAAGAAATGGCTCTATAGCTTAGCGGCCGGCTCTATCATATCCTGCGATGATTTTATCAAGGTCTTCTTGAAGAAATTCTATCCAATTCACAAGACCGCTCTCAATAGGAAAAATATCATGCAGTTCAAGGAAGAACCTAGTGAACTGTTTTGGAGGTACTTTCAACGCTTCAAAGGCCTCCTTGTCCAATATCCTCATCATGGAATAGAGAAATGGCGATAATGTCAAATTCTTTATGATGGTTTAGACTACTCAATCAAGACCCTCTTAGAAAGTATGTGCCAAGGGGGATTCTTGCAGAAGGATGAGCATGAAGGATGGGATTTATATGAGAATCTAGCTGAAAAGACCATCCAATGGGAACCTACTAGTGAAAGCTCTAAGAATCCAAACTTTATCTCTTCAAAAGGAGGTCTCCATTCAATTGAATCATCCATACCTAATGAGGCTAAGTTAGCTAACCTAGCGAGAAGACTGGAAGTTTTAGAAACTAAGGAACCAAGTCCAGTCAATCAAGTCAGCTCGAACCAATTTCCAACTCCGGGTTGTACTTACTGTTAGGCCATGAATTATATGTTTGAGGAGTGTCTTGTATTTCAAGCTCAACAACTCCTTTCTGAACCGATGAATGCGGTCTTTTCAAGGCCGAACAATGATCCTTACGCTCTAACGTACAATTCTAGCTGGAGAAATTACCCCAATTTCTCATGGAGCCAACAAAATAATGACCACCCACGGTCAAACCATATAAGCCACTTCCATCATTCCAATAATTCTTCCAATCATCAACCTAACTTTCTAAATCACCCTCACAATTCTCCCAACATTTTTTCACATTATTAACAAAATTTTCCTAACCAAGCTCCACAACCTTCCTTTCAGAATCCTCAGCTTGAAAGGAGAATGACTGACTTTGAGAGAAATATGGAAAGGTATATGAAGAACCAAGATTCCCTCATGCAAACAATACAGAGGTTAGAGGGTCAAATGAACCACTTAGCCAATCCACAACATGAGAGGCAAAAAGGTACCTTGCTCAGTCAGCCAATTATGAATCCTAGGAATTCACAACAAGCTCATTTAGTTGAGGATCAATCATTGAATCAAGTAATGTTGTTCATACATTGAGGTCGAGAAAGAAAGTTGATAACCAAGTGTCAACACCACCCAATCCCAGTCCGCACAATCACACTCCAGCATCCACCTCATCTAATCTCAAGCCTTCCAAATCTGACGAATTTGAAACAGATAAGTCAACCAGTCAGGTGTACAAGTCTATAACACCATTTCCTAATAGGCTAAAGAACAACAAGCAAAATCCACACATGGATAAGATAATTGAGATATTTAACTAAGTGAAGATAAGTGTGCCACTCCTTGATGCCATCCAGCAAGTCCCATCCTATGCAAATTTCTTAAGGACATGTGCACCAAGAAGAGAAAGACTAATGTACCCAAGAAAGTCTTCTTAGCCACAAACATTAGTGAGCTACTATCGGGTCCGATCCCTGTCAAGTACAAGGATCCGGGTTGTCCCATCATTGCCTGCACTATAGGACAGGCCGAGATTAGTCATGCACTTCTTGATGTGGGAGCAAGTATCAACCGACTTCCATTCTCAGTTTATCAACAACTTGGGTTGGGCAATCTTAGTCCAACTCGAGTCACTATCCAACTGGCTGACCGTTCTGTGAAAGTTCCAAAGGGGGAAATTAATGATGTCCTTATCCGGGTCGAGGAGTTTATCTACCCAGTTGATTTCATAGTTCTTGAGACACAACCTGTGTCCAATCCTAGGGCTCAAACTCCTGTTATCATAGGGCGCCCATTCCTTGCTACTGCTAATGCTATTATCAATTGTAGGAATGGGTCTATGAGATTAACCTTTGGGGACATGACTAGAGAAGTCAATGTCTTCAACCTAGAAAAATAACCTCATAAGATAAGAGACCAAACATTTGAGATAAACTTTGTTGAAAATAATTGTGATGAAGAGAGTGAAGGTCTAGAGAATGAATCGCTGTTTCTTAATGAATTATTTGAGAATGAATACGATCATCTTGATGAGAAGGCATATGTAACGCCCCGATCCTAAGGATACGGAGACGTTATGGCGACGTACATACGCGAGGTGAAAACACGCTCACGCGTACGTTAAGTCGTAGTACAGTACAATACCTCCATATAGATATGAGGTCCAGCATGAAAGCAGTACAAGAATACCTGCAGAAAGAGGTCAGCGATCATAACAGATATGAAAACAAGGATAAATAAGATAACAGAAATAAAGTACTAAAATACCTATGAATAGTCCTGATGAGGAATCTCCCATGTGACTCCAAGGCACTCTCTGAAGCTATGGTAACTCAGATCTCCAATCTGGGCATGCAAACCCAGGGTCGTCAGAAAGCGACCTAGTGAGTGGTAAAATGAAGAAGGCAGGAATATACTATAATAATACAAGCACAATAATAAGATATAAGATATGATGTGGTAACAGTAATAAGCAGTAGACAAATAAAAATATGTAATCATCGGGTCATATCTCTAATTGTGACCAGGTTATATCATAAATAATATTGTCTAGTGGTGACGTAATAGATATGAATTTGCTAGTGGTGACGTGACCGAAGTGAACATGCAGGTGGGCATATGCAATATGAACATGCAAGTAGGCCTATGCAATGTAATCACTATACGGTGTGGTGCATATACAGTAATGATGTCTGCTATACAGAAAGCATCATATATACAATACAGAACATGCGTCGTATGTCATCACAGAAAGTATAACATATGCCAGGTAAAGTAACAAGTATACAGGTATCAGGATATCAGAGACAATAATAAGATAGCATATATGTACCAGGCATGTCATGTGATTTATATAATAGTAGCAATCAGTACCGCCTGCTATTTTAATTACTCTCTTCCAGTGTACCATACCACTGGCAGTTCATATTGGAGCCCGCACTCCAGTCGAACCCATCCGGACATGGCCTACGGGTACCATTATCCAAACGAGAGAGTAATCAAATAACAAGTGTTCCCGACGTCACTATTGTGTATACTGTTTTATTATGTTAATTGGAAACCCATGGTCGAGGAGTTCTTATCGGGTAGATGTATCCCGTGCATACCCGGGATCACGGCCTTAAACAGACCCCTGGCTGCTGAGACCAGGGCCAGCCCGCTAGAGCTGTAACATGTAACTGGAATCTCAATGAGCTAAAACAATAACGGGATGCTCATGAGTCACAGACGGTAGCCAGCACTACCCCGTCCCCTGCAGTGGGACAAACAATGGATCCAGACATCTACCCGATATGATCTAGTCAACCGTCAAGTCTCCCCCATACCCAAGTTATCTTTATGATTTCATATGTCAAGTATACAATGTAACAAGAATAAGTAAATGATATGGATAACATGATAACAGTACCTGAGCTCTGTTGATAGCGTAGAACAATAACGGGAAACGGGAACAATATAACATGAACAATATAACGGGAAACGGGAACAATAGATGTAGGATTCCACGTATAGCATATCAACAGCTCTCGTGTCCAGTAACGGGAACATCCATATCAGTAACGGGAACATGTATCCAGTAACGGGATTACAATATCAGTAACGGGAAACAAGCATATAACATGTATCTGATAACATGGAACAATAATACAGGTAATCGGAATGAGAATCCATATGACAAGAATAAAGAAATCATACATGCATGTGTAACAGTAATATGCCGAGAATCTATAGTATGATGAGAATAATAATATGAAATGTGGTAGTCATATATGTGTAGCAATAATCCGTGTAATCTATCTGTGTCATAACAGTGGTCCGTGTAGCATAGCATATCATGGCTAGTGAACTACCGTAGCCGTGTAAAGAAGATACCAGTGCATGAAATAACGGTATCTAGTATGTATGTCTAGTAACATTGTAGTGTCACCGAGTATCGTGGATCAGTATATATGTGACTATCGTTCTCTAACTGTGATCCAATATATGACATAATAGTGTTCCTGAAGATGGTAACACAGTGGCCTATGTGTCCGTGGCTGTGCAAGTATGATGACCGTGTCCGAGTTGTCTATGCTAGTATGTATTGGTCCGAAATTACTTCCTTGTCTTTATTTTACATCAGGACATACCTAACAAGAGTCTATATTATTCCTATTACAATGACTGTCTGATCATGACCGTGAATAATTGATAATTACCGTATTTTATCTAGAATCATGATATATCAATCAATGTCACTACACATGATAAAATAATATTTATAAAAGAAAAACACTCACAAACTGGCCATAGGACTGTAGCTCTCTTTCCCACGATCGCAACGGATCCAGAATCGTCCAACTCGGAGTCCGGATGCTCCCGATATCGCCCGAACACTATAAATAAGCAAAGTGGGTTAAATATGTAACTTTAAATGCAATTAAGAACATGAAACAGGGTTTTCCGCAAATGTACCTTGTGGATGCGGGTTTGGGCTTATTGGGTAACAGGTTTTCTAAGCAACCAATAAATTATAGTGGGTTCGGGTGTGAACCCGAACCCAACAACACACTCCCATACCCACACACACACACACACACACACACACAACAGCACACAAATACACCACAGTCACACACACACACACACACACAACACACACACACAAAACAGCAAACACACACCACCACACACACACACAACACACACACACCAAACACACACCACCACACACACACACACAACACACACACCAACACACACCACCACACACACACACAATCACTTAACAGCAGCAGCAGAGGTGCTGCTGCTGCTGTGGGCGCCAGGACCGGCCAGCGCCGCTGGCCGGCGGTGGAGGAGCCCGCCGGCGCTGGCCGACGGTGGAGGAGCCCGCCGCCGGCGGTGGGTCAGGCTGAGAGGAGTGAGAGAGAGAGAGAGTGAGAGAGTGAGAAAATAGGGAAAAAGAGGGGCGGCACCCATGGCCGGAGACGGCAACGGCCAAGGCCGGCTGGGGCGCGGCCGCCGCCGGCCAGGCACGCACCTGCGGCGCGTGGCCGGGGGAAAGCACGGCGGTGGCACGCCGGCCACCGCCCAGGGCATGGGTCGGTCTCTCTGGACAGGGGGGAGAGGAGAGAGAGAGAGTGATAGAGAGAGAAGTAGGGAAGAAAGAGAAAGGAAATGGTTGAGAGAGAGAGGTTTGGAGATGGAGAGAGAAAATCCATGGGAGGAGAGAGAGAGAGGAGGGATTTAATGGGGGACTAAGTCGGTGGAGATGGGTCAAAGGCGGTGGAAGCGTGGAGCTCTCCAGAGAACTGGAGAAGAAAGGAGAAGAAAAGAAAGATAAAAAAAATAATAATAGTTAATTATTATTATATTAGCCCCATATTTGACCAGCTCCGAACAGTGTTCAAAAATTACAGAAAATAGAGAATATTATCTTGAGACGTGATATGAAAACGGTTTGAAGAAATTTTATCCGGTTTGCAAATTAAAAATCCCGGAGGCTGTCGCCGGTACCGGGCGACACCGGTTTGGCCGAAATTTCGATAAAATTAGAAAAAGTCCCAAAAATACCCAAACGTAGATACCACGATTCTAAGATGCATGGTGAAAGCGGATTCTCAAAAGTCTACCCCGTTTGTGAAATAAAAATCATAAAGCCTATTATCGGTATCGGTCGACACCGACTACGGAGATTTCCAAAATAATCCAAGAAAATTTCAGAAAAATCCTGAAACATCTCAAATATTAGAAAATGATTTTTGAATCTAAAATCAGCTCAATCGGACTACCACGGAGTTCAAAGCAATATTCTACATCGTATCGCGTACCGATACGGTGATACGTACACCGGGAAGCAGGGGGTTACATTTCTCCCCACCTTACAAAAAATTGCGTCCTCGCAATTTCAATCAGGTGTGAGAACAAGATTTTCAACCCCAAAGCCGAAATGTTACGGGTCCACGACACTTTCGCTGCGCACTCTGCTATCTATAAGGAACTCGGGATGGAGAAGTATGGTAGTGAACTAATCGTAACAGATGGGAAGCAAGACGATGCAAGGAAAGCGAGAAGGAAATCGGATGCTCTGGTTGACAACTAGAAGGAAGGAAGGAATACAAACGAGTAAAGGAATGAATTGTCAAGGTCATGGTATGCTTGTACTCGTTGCTGGAACCCCAAATTCAGATACAGATCAGTTAATCTGAACCTGACTGTACTGTTGGTAAGAGCCCGAGTATTGACCCAGGTGGTTACCCACACCAGGTGTGAACCTAAGCTCTGATACCACTATGTAACGCCCCGATCCCAAGGATACGGAGACGTTATGGCGACGTACATACGCGAGGTGAAAACACGCTCACGCGTACGTTAAGCCGTAGTACAGTACAATACCTCCATACAGATATGAGGTCCAGCATGAAAGCAGTACAAGAATACCTGCAGAAAGAGGTCAGCGATCATAACAGATATGAAAACAAGGATAAATAAGATAACCGAAATAAAGCACTAAAATACCTATGAATAGTCCTGATGAGGAATCTCCCATGTGACTCCAAGGCACTCTCTGAAGCTATGGTAACTCGGATCTCCAATCTGGGCATGCAAACCAAGGGTCGTCAGAAAGCGACCTAGTGAGTGGTAAAATGAAGAAGGCAGGAATATACTATAATAATACAAGCACGATAATAAGATATAAGATATGATGTGGTAACAGTAATAAGCAGTAGACAAATAAAAATATGTAATCATCGGGTCATATCTCTAATGTGACCAAGTTATATCATAAATAATATTGTCTAGTGGTGACGTAATAGATATGAATTTGCTAGTGGTGACGTGACCGAAGTGAACATGCAGGTGGGCATATGCAATATGAACATGCAGGTAGGCCTATGCAATGTAATCACTATACGGTGTGGTGTATATACAGTAATGATGTCTGCTATACAGAAAGCATCATATATACAATACAGAACATGTGTCGTATGTCATCACAGAAAGTATAACATATGCCAGGTAAAGTAACAAGTATACAGGTATCAGGATATCAGAGACAATAACAAGATAGCATATATGTACCAGGCATGTCATGTGATTTATACAATAGTAGCAATCAGTACCGCCTGCTATTTTAATTACTCTCTTCCAGTGTACCATACCACTGGCAGTTCATATTGGAGCCCGCACTCCAGTCGAACCCATCCGGACATGGCCTACAGGTACCATTATCCAAACGAGAGAGTAATCAAATAACAAGTGTTCCCGATGTCACTATTGTGTATACTGTTTTATTATGTTAATTGGAAACCCATGGTCGAGGAGTTCTTATCGGGTAGATGTATCCCGTGCATACCCAGGATCACGGCCTTAAACAGATCCCTGGCTGCTGAGACCAGGGCCAGCCCGCTAGAGCTGTAACATGTAACTAGAATCTCAATGAGCTAAAACAATAACGGGATGCTCATGAGTCACAGACGGTAGCCAGCACTACCCCGTCCCCTGCAGTGGGACAAACAATAGATCCAGACATCCACCCGATATGATCTAGTCAACCGTCAAGTCTCCCCCATACCCAAGTTATCTTTATGATTTCATATGTCAAGTATACAATGTAACAAGAACAAGTACATGATATGGATAACATGATAACAGGACCTGAGCTCTGTTGATAGCGTAGAACAATAACGGGAAACGGGAACAATATAACATGAACAATATAACGGGAAACGGGAACAATAGATGTAGGATTCCACGTATAGCATATCAACAGCTCTCGTGTCCAGTAACGGGAACATCCATATCAGTAACGGGAACATGTATCCAGTAACGGGATTAACAATATCAGTAACGGGAAACAAGCATATAACATGTATCTGATAACATGGAACAATAATACAGGTAATCGGAATGAGAATCCATATGACAAGAATAAAGAAATCATACATGCATGTGTAACAGTAATATGCCGAGAATCCATAGCATGATGAGAATAATAATATGAAATATGGTAGTCATATATGTGTAGCAATAATCCGTGTAATCTATCTGTGTCATAACAGTGGTCCGTGTAGCATAGCAAATCATGGCTAGTGAACTACCGTAGCCGTGTAAAGAAGATACCAGTGCATGAAATAACGGTATCTAGCATGTATGTCTAGTAACATTGTAGTGTCACCGAGTATCGTGGATCAGTATACATGTGACTATCGTTCTCTAACTGTGATCCAATATATGACATAATAGTGTTCCTGAAGATGGTAACACAGTGGCCTATGTGTCCGTGGCTGTGCAAGTATGATGACCGTGTCCAAGTTGTCTATGCTAGTATGTATTGATCCGATAATTACTTCCTTGTCTTTATTTTACATCAGGACATACCTAATAAGAGTCTATATTATTCCTATTACAATAACTGTCCGATCATGACCGGTGAATAATTGATAATTACCGTATTTTATCTAGAATCATGATATATCAATCAATGCCACTACACATGATAAAATTATATTTATAAAAGAAAAACACTCACAAACTGGCCATAGGACTGTAGCTCTCTTTTCCACGATCGCAACGGATCCAGAATCGTCCAACTCGGAGTCCGGATGCTCCCGATATCGCCCGAACACTATAAATAAGCAAAGTGGGTTAAATATGTAACTTTAAATGCAATTAAGAACATGAAACAGGGTTTTCCGCAAATGTACCTTGTGGATGCGGGTTTGGGCTTATTGGGTAACGGGTTTTCTAAGCAACCAATAGAATTATAGTGGGTTCGGGTGTGAACCCGAACCCAACAACACACTCCCATACACACACACACACACAACAGCACACAAATACACCACAGTCACATTCACACACACAACACACACACAAAAACAGCAAACACACACCACCACACACACACACAACAGACACACACCAAACACACACCACCACACACACACACAACACACACACCAAACACACACCACCACACACACACACACAATCACTTAACAGCAGCAGCAGCAGAGGTGCTGCTGCTGCTGTGGGTGCCAGGACCGGCCAGCGCCGCTGGCCGACGGTGGAGGAGCCCGCCGGCGGCGGGCCTGGCCGCCGGCGGTGGGTCAGGCTGAGAGGAGAGAGAGAGAGAGAGTGAGAGAGTGAGAAAACAGGGGAAAAGAGGGGCGGCACCCATGGCCGGAGACGGCAACGGCCAAGGCCGGCTGGGGCGCGCACCTGCGGCGCGTGGCCGGGGGAAAGCACGGCGGTGGCACGCCGGCCACCGCCCAGGGCATGGGTCGGTCTCTCTGGACAGGGGGGAGAGGAGAGAGAGAGAGAGTGATAGAGAGAGAGAAGTAGGGAAGAGAGAGAAAGGAAATGGTTGAGAGAGAGAGGTTTGGAGATGGAGAGAGAAAATCCATGGGAGGAGAGAGAGAGGAGGGATTTAATGGGGGACTAAGTCGGTGGAGATGGGTCAAAGGCGGTGGAAGCGTGGAGCTCTCCAGAGAACTGGAGAAGAAAGGAGAAGAAAAGAAAGATAAAAAAATAATAATAGTTAATTATTATTATTATATTAGCCCCATATTTGACCAGCTCCGAACAGTGTCCAAAAATTACAAAAAATAGAGAATATTATCTTGAGACGTGATATGAAAACGGTTTGAAGAAATTTTATCCGGTTTGCAAATTAAAAATCCCGGAGGCTGTCGCCGGTACCGGGCGACACCGGTTTGGCCAAAATTTCGATAAAATTAGAAAAAGTCCCAAAAATACCCAAACGTAGATACCACGATTCTAAGATGCATGGTGAAAGCGGATTCTCAAAAGTCTACCCCGTTTGTGAAATAAAAATCATAAAGCCTATTATCGGTATCGGTCGCACCGACTACGGAGATTTCCAAAAAAATCCAAGAAAATTTCAGAAAAATCCTGAAACATCTCAAATATTAGAAAATGATTTTTGAATCTGAAATCAGCTCAATCGGACTACCACGGAGTTCAAATCAATATTCTACATCGTATCGCGTACTGATACGGTGATACGTACACCGGGAAGCAGGGGGTTACAGCATATGTTGGAGATCCTAATGTCAGAGTACCCTTTAAAAAAAGAAAATTTGATTTGGATATCTTCACTTTCGATGAGCCAACCAATAATCTATCGCATGAGAATATAATTCAAGAACCTCCGATTGACATACTCTTTGAAAACTTCTTCGAAGAAGAACTCATGTGTTTGGATGAACCAACTAGGGATATTTTGGTTAATTACACATCTCCAGGGGAAAGTGTTGACCTAAGCTTTGAGGAGATATATGGAACTGAGTTAGAATTCTTAGGCATTCATAATGAAGAAGTTCCAACTGAGAAGTATGGTAGAGATCAATTTTTGAATAATGAATGTAGTCATATGAGGAAGAAACACCTAAAGAAGGTGAGTCTGGGGAGGAAGAGAGCTAAAATGACAAAAAAATTGGCCTCTCCACTATGCCCTTTAAAGAGGACCCATTGGAATGATGGGAAGAGAGCTAGAGGGATGAGACCGAAAAATATCTAGGTGTGGGAGAAACTTGATGTTGTACATATTTTTGTATAATATTTGTACCTCTTTTAAATTTCTCTTCATGCATCTATGCATTTCTTTCATATATTGAGGACAATACATGAGATAAGTGTGGGGGAGGGTTCTAACATGACTAATATAACTATAAAAAAAAGAGAAATATATATAGAAAAAAACTTTTTGAAAGGAAAGAATAATATTTTGATTTATTTTTTGTAAAAGATTAAGTCAATTTTAAGGAATAGGAAAATCATAATTAAGATTTCTTACACTTGGTCAAAATAAGATGACTTGTTTGATTTTTAGGGTTAAGAAGAAAATTTGTGAAAGTAATTTAGTCTTGATCGTTAACTTGATGAAATATACACACTTTATACACTTACACACTTAGGGTTCAAAACAAAGACTCTTATACCTTATAAAAAAAAAGAAAAAAACTATATAAAAAAATAAACAAATCTAAGTATTGATTAGCTAGGTGCTTTGGCCTAAGCAAGCCTTGGTATTTATGCAAAAGATAATTATATAAGTTTGAAATATATATATATATATATATATATATATATATATATATATATATATATATATATATATATATATATATCCTCTGATTAAGCTGGGTATCTATGCCTCATGAAGCATAAGTATTCACGCCTAAAAGGGGTACATTTTATAAATAAAAACCTTAGTTTCGTGGCCTTGTCTGCTCGAGTTTTTAAGTCCTTAGGGGTGTTTTCTCACCTGTTGCCTTAAAACTGTCCGGTTTTGGTATCACTGATTAAAGGCTCGTTACATGGGCAGATTAGAAAGCCTAATGGAATTGAAGAATAAATACCACCAAAAATAAATATAAATAAGACATAGGAGTTAATGTTAAAGAACCCTTAGTCAAACTTCACAGTCACGATAGTGCATCTGACTCAGGGTAAAGTAATAGACTAGATGAGAAAGACAATTTGACTCCTTACTTTGATTGATGACATGTTTTTGAATGGAGACTAAGTTTAGGAATGAAAAATTTGATATTCCTATAAATTATAGATTACTTAAACTCTCACAAATTTACTTCAAATATTTTCTCTTTTCACAATGCTTTTTCAAAAACAGTAACTTTTTTCTCTTTCTTTATGGATTTTGTAGGTGCAATCCACTGAAAACCCTCACGAGACAAAACTCGTCCTCTAGGGGTAACCTAGAGGTTTAACAGCTTGTTACACATGCTCAGTGTAATCGAGTGACCTGCAAAAGTGGTCTAATAATTGATTAAAAAGTTTTGATATTTTGCTCGAGGGCAAGTAAAAGATAAGTGTAGGGGTGTGATCAGTCACATATAGTGCATACATATTGTCACATTTCTATGCTTGTTATCTAAATAAATCATATTAATAAGTCCTATTGTTCTTTATAAAATGCAGGCTTATTGCTAAAGGATAGGCCAGAGAAACGAGCCCAAAAGCCCATTTAATTCAGAATAAATTCGAAATTAGGGAATCAGGGCAGATCTTGGCAAATCAGAGAGGTTGAAAACAAGTTGAAATGAATCTTCCTGAATCAAGCGCTTGAAGCCAACAAATCAAAGATCATTTCGTCAAATCTAAAAGTTGCAACAGTGAAACCAGCAAGACAAAAGGGATTCCAAATCCACGCCAACCACTTCTTCACCAGGATGTGGCCATATCCAGGCCGCGGATCGCGGCCCAAGCCGCGGATCCGCGACTTGTTGGTGGAGATAAGGGGAGCGTTTGCTCCCCTTATCTCCTCACTCCCTTCCCTCTGGGTTTTTGCCTATAAAAGGCAGGGTTTTGTACTGAAAATTTAGCGAGGATTAGGATTAAATTTCTTGTTTATTTTTAAAGTTTAGGCTCTTTGTTAGATAGTGTAGAAAAGTCGTATTTTTGTTCTTTAATTGGTAGTTTAGTCTAAATACCAGTGAGAGAGAGGAACTCAGTGATTGTAATCTGAAGATTGAAGTGACATCAATAAAGGATCAAGCTTTCTCCTCTTCCACTCAAATTCACGGGTATGTCTTGTATTATTTTCATGTCTAGTTTTGTATTATTCATGAGTAGCTAAATCGATTTTCTGGGCTTACTATTACTCCTCTCTCTGTTCCCTCTTCTTTTCGAATGGTTTTGATGAAATGACCCAATGAATCATTTGCATGCCTAACTTAAGCCTTTCTTCTTGAAAGTGTTCTTGAAGGCACATGAGGATGGGTTTGGATTTTTAACTTCTACCTCTTTTTAAAACGTCTCTTGAACTTGTTTTTATCTCATACTTGAACTTCTTGATGATTTAACATTCAACTCAAGACGATTTCTTAAAGAAAAGAATTAACCTTTCTAACCATCTTTTGTGTTTTGTTTAAAACTTTCTAGAATCAATCTTTAGTTTTGCCTATGATCAAGTTGAGGCATTAAGATTTTCAAGAGAAGAACATATCATTGAGTAGTGAGATAGTGAGCCCAGATTTTCTCTTTCATTAAAAAACAACAAATAACTTTTTAAACTTTATACAAAATTTATCTTTTCCAAAGCCTTCTCCAAAGTTACAATTTCTCTTTTAATCATCTCCTTTTTTTCCATTCTCTTTTCAACTAAAAAACTAGCACCATTCTTAGCTTTCTAAACAAAACATCGAAAAGCTTCTATCGCAATCCTCCTCGTGGACACGACCCTTTAGCCCAAAGCTACACGGTAATCTCTTAACTCTTTGATTTTACAATCAAAAAGAAAAGAAAACTTCAATTCGATTCAAATAACAATGAAAGAAATGATTACTTACACTGGGTCACCTTAGTACAAGCTTCTTCTCATTCCTCTATGAAAATCTCCTCTCCTCTCAGTTACATAAAGAAAATAAAAATTACATAAAAAAAAAACTAAAAATCTAAGTTACAAACTACAGAATAACCTAACTTCTACTCTCTGCTTGATCCTCCCTTTTTTGCCTTTGATGTGTGGATTATTTATAGCATATAAATGGATAAGGAAATGAGTTAAAAGATAGGGAGAGCTATCTATTTCTGAATTTGAATCCTTGCCTTATCTCCAATCTTGATTTGATATGGATATTCAGTTCTGATCTATAGCTTGGTGGCATGCTGATTGCTGAGTATAACTTATCAAATGACAGAATTAGAAATAGTGATCAACTTAAGAGTTGTAGCCCTTTAAGTCTGGATCATCTTGAATCTTCAGATTTGAATTTCGATAGCGAAAATTATGATTCAAATACTAAAATGTATCCAGTCAGAATCCGAGTCAAAATTACTTCATCTTATTCGTTGATCTTCTCTCTATCCATTTATCCCTTTGGATTTTGAATTAGAACTCTGTATTTGATGTTATCCTCGGTTGATCTTTAGCTAACCAAAATAGATTTTTTGAAATCTGAATTTTACCGGTTTCCATTTGGTGTTATCTTTCTGATTTTCTCTAATTTTCAGCTGAACATCTGTCTCAATCCTTAATTTGTTCTAACTATATCTGGGATCATCCTCAGCTAACCAAATAGATCCAGTTAAATCTGATTTTAACTGGTATTTATTTGGTTTAATCATCTTTCTCTTCATAATTATCTTCTGCAAAATAGACATTTAAGACAAGAAAATTTGCAGATTTATTACACGATAAATGTAGGAGTGTAATGAAAAGAACACAAAATATGTGTACAATCAATAACCGTCTAAACACCGACTGTTTGCTTACATGCGAGCTGCAGTGGCATTCAGAGAGCACCACTGTGATGAGCCGTTCACAGCAACATGATGGAGTGATTTGATGGGCACTCCTCTTCTTTATCAAGTAATCCATTAGATCCATCGAAGGAGGATTGAAGAGGGCAACCTCGAGTCTCTGGGGACGAGGACTTTTCAGCTCCTGAATGTTAACCTTGTGTCGCAAATCTAGGATGCAGGATTCAGAGACGCGGAGCTCACGTTCCGTGGAACAGGCGCGGCTCTCGCGTTTTGGCTTAGAAACGCAGATCTCGTGCCTCTGTTGAGAAGAGACGCGGATCTCGCGTTGCTAATTGTCGCGTTCAGCTAGCGATACTTAGGAAACGCGGACTTTATGTGTCATGCGTTCTGTCATAGAGACAGGGGTCTCGTGTCTCTGAGAAGAGGTACGGACCTCGCGTTGCTGAATATTGCGTTTGGAAAGTGAAGCCTCAAAAACGCGAGCTTCTTGAGCTTCGTGTTTTGTTCTCCAAACGCAGACTTCGCGCGTCTGATATGACTCAGAAGAGACGCGGGCATGAACTTTGCATTCTGTATCTGCTGGACAGATGGTTTTTCCAGTTTCTTGCATCTGTTGTCGACGTTCACGTCATCTTTGTCGATGTTCGGCATTCCGGTTATACTTCACGGGTTGTTGAGAACCGCTGGTAACCTGGAGCTGAGGAAGAGCGTGGCTAAATTGGCCTTCAACGACATTGGCCTCGTGGGTCTCGTGGGAGACGTTGACGTGGGCCACGCGTGCGATGCGGCCAGGAATGACGCTGTTTGCATAGGCCATCTTCGGGAAGTCTCCGGAGGGACTGGAGAGAGAACCTCCGTGGAGACCTTACGGTACTACCGCGCCACCCTAGGGCTCTTGGTGCCAGAAGAGAGGAACTCTTCATACTTTGTCTAGTCGAATTCCATGATAAGTGACTCGACCATTTTTCCATAAAGGTGACGTCACCTTGCGCCACAACTTGCTCGTCAAATGGAGAAAGTAGTCCCCAGCGAAGTCACCATCTCTTATTTCTCGGGAAAAATTGAAAGCGTGTAAATTGTTTGTTTGATTGTAAAGAAAATTACAACGGATCAATAATCTGATTATAAAAGAGAAGAGAATGATTAGATCTCCTCTTTATTTAAAGCTGGGTTCTTGATGTAGTGGTGAAAAGTGAATCTTATTTTTCGTTGACTGGGTGAATATCAAGCTCTTATGGGAATCTTCTCTTCGGATCACAGACGGAGTAGCATAGCTCTTATTCAAATGGAATCTCAAAGAGGCTTGGGTAAAATCTTGTACTCAGCAAGTTGATAGAAGAGTTTAACTCTCTTTCAGGGTCCTCAGCTGAAAATCTTGATCAAATTCGATCCAGAATTCTCTTTGACCAAATTCGATTCACCACAAATTCCGACTAAAAGTCCTCTCCTCTCCTCCTTTTTCTTTAATAGCAAACTGAGCTATTTATAGGAAGTTTTAGGGGTAACAATGCCCCCTAAAAACTCTCCATAATGTGGTTAACTCGCCTCATTACCTGGGCAGTAATTGACCTAGTGATGAGGGCAGTTACAACTGAAATGCAGGGCTCTTCCGTAGTTGAAACGTGGGCTTCGAGCTCTGCGTCTTGGCATTGTAGTGAAGCTGGGACGCGAGCTTTGAGCCTCGCGTTTTGACACAGCGGTGACGTTGAGACGCTGGCTTTGGGCTCTGCGTCTTGGCTTTGCAGTGAAGCTGGGACGCGGGCTTCGTGTTGGCCCAAAAGGTTACGCTCTCTATTTATTTAAGTTTTGATAATAACAAATAACATAGAAGCTATTTGGTACTAATAAATTATTTTAGAATGAGTTTCAGGTTTGTACAAGTCTTGATGGCTTTTAAGCATATTGCAAGGATAATGGCGCTAAAAGCATGTTGATAGGTTAATGGCGCAAGAGGACGTTTTCATAAGAGAGGAGGCTCTAGCTCGGCATAACGCGGCTCAGAGACTTCTTTTATACTTTAGTTTGTTAAAGGATAGTGTATAGTGTTGAAGCTCAATTTTCCCCATACACAAGATTTTGCGCATGTTTTTCAAAAGATATTTCTTCTTTATATAAAATATTTCTATAAACCTATTTTAATATTTGCAAACTCTATTTTATGTAGTGTACCAAGTCTTGACCAAAAATTATTTTTGAAAATTATTAGATCTTCAAAAATATTCTGAAATATAAACTATTTTGACCTATTGCGGTCGACCGGATCTGTTTCAAGTCAAAACGATCGATCGGGCGGTCGATCGCGCTTCTGACCGTTTGGATGTGTGCATGTGTGCACGTTAACCGGTCGATCGGGCGGTCGACCGAGCTTCGGCCGACTGAAAAGCACCTTAGTCTCTGTTTGGGACGGTCGACCGTGGGCTGGCAACGGTCATATATTTTTGAAAATCGGTCGACGGCCGGTTGACCGTAAGCTAATTTTCAGCCTTAACGGCTAATTTTTTAAACACGTTTTAAAACGTGTTTTCTTCTCCAAACGAATTTAAGGGGTGAATTTGGGTCTAATCTTTCCTAATTATTCATAATAACATTTTACCTTTTAGTCCCTACCTTTATTCTATAAATAGGGATGATTAGGGTTGAGAAGAACACAACAATTTTTGCAAAAGAAATCACAGTTTGAGTCTATTCAAAAGAAGTTTTTGCTCTGAGTTTTTGTGCTCAAAATTCTCTTTTTTCTCTGAAGTTTTTTATTCCAAACTCTCTTCAATTTCATTTTATTTTTCACTTACAAAACTTGAGCTTCAATCCTATACATTATTTTCTAGGGTTTTTGTAAGGGAAAAGTTTTTCAAAAGAGAGTTTGTGGTCTTTTGATCACCAAGATATTATTGTATTTGTGGCTCCACTATCTCTGGACTAGAGGAGTGTGATTGAGGAGTTGGGTACTCCCTTGTGGTTGTAATCCTTTGTGAAAGTTATAGTGGTTCGAAAAACTTTCTGGGTGAAGGCGGGGACATAGAGCTGGGTGCTCGAATCTCGAAACAAATCTCTGTGTTTGTGATTGGTTTATTTGTGTTATTTACTTGCTTTCCATTCATTATTATATTGTCGATCAATACTCTCACAACAAGATTGCATTGTGCACCTCAAACTCTTTATTAGAGGAATCACGAGGAAGGAATTCAGAGCCCTTCACGGGGTATTCGGCTTCTAATCTTGTTTCGGGTGATCATTGCATCATATCATTTTAAATTTGTGCATTGATTAGCATTATCACCTATTCACTCCCCTCTAGGTGATTTCAATTGGTATCAGAGCCTACGCTCCTGATATTAGGTTTAACCACCTAGGAGTGTGATCTTAGTTGCTAATCTATATTTGCATTTGCATTTGCACACATATTGTTTGCACTTATGGATGTCCCTCCCATGTTTGATATCTCTAGACTTGATATATGGAAGGTTCTGATGAGTTGTCATTTAAAAACTCTAGGTTATAGAGTTTACCTTGTCATTACCAAGGAATCTTACCTTAGTGATAGCAGGCATATAGAGGCCAATGCACTAGCACTAAAGGCACTTAGAGCATCTCTTGATAAAGAATATTTACATGTGTTTTCTCACTATGAGTCCGCTTTTGCAGTATGGAGCATTTTGACATCTCCCGAGCTACCAACACTTATCGATAAGAAGAGGAGATCTAGGAGAGACAAGTCCGACGAACATTGCCTCATGGTCCAAGGGAATGACTCCCTTGAGGTACAATCAAAAACTCAACTAAATGCTAGCACTAGTTCCTATTGCAATGAGTGTTTAGAGGCACAAGCCATGAATGATGAACTTGCTAAAAATTGTGAAAATTTGATTTCAAAATACAAACTTTTAAAAAAGAAAAGTCTTGGTTTAAAAGAAGAAAATAAAAATTTGTCTTCTAGACTTGAGATTGTTTTGCAAGAAAAGGAAGAGATTTCAAGTGAACGTGACTCATTTAAATCCCAACTAGATCTTGCCCTAAAAGAAAAAGAATTTTTGAAAAATAAAAATTATTGTGAAATAATTTTGAAAAAAAATGAAAACTTGTCTTCAAAAGTTGATTTTATTTTAGAAGAAAATGATTATTTAAAAATGAAAATTGTTTCTATTTCAAAGGAATTGGATTTGATGTCAAATGAAAATATTTCTTTGAAAAATGATTTAGGTACACATGTTTGTCATGCTAGTGTAGCTTCACCTAACTTACCTATTGCATGCACCTCTTCTATAATTGAAAATGATATATCTATGCTTAAGAAGAGTGTTGATTGTTTGAGCTCCACTTTGAGCCATTGTGCTTTGAACCACACACGATTGGAATTCATGTTTCGAAAGAAATAAGTTCCATCTTTACATGCACACCATCCGCGGCATACACATGCTTCGCACGTTCATGTTCACAACACTATGTATGCTCATGTGTACACTTGTACACATTGTGGACGTAAGGGCCACCTTGCTAAGTTTTGCTATAATCGTATACATGATTCAAATTTAGCAACTAAATTTGTTTGGGTTAGGAAAGGAACTAACCCCCATGGACCCAAAAGAGTGTGGGTGCCAAAGACCACCCCTATTGTATTTGATGTAGGTGTGGGCTCTCGCATGACGTGAGAGTGATCGTGCCTTGAGGTGGATACGTTTCGAGCTTAAAAGAGGACTATTTGGATGCATCACTTTCAAGGGGAGTTTGGTGGGAGAACCACCTTATTTTGGAGACTTGGAGAGTTGCCCTCATAGGTTTTGGTAACAATCTCTAACTCCCATTATGTTTGCATGCTTTTAGATTATTCATTTATAGCATGTATTGTTTTAATGTTCATTATGTCATATGCCATGTTTATTAGTCCTATGACATGCATGATTAGTATTTGAGACACCCATGTTTATATGAACACATATTTAGTGTTCTCACTTTAGTTTAACTAATATGTATGTCCTAGATCTAATGAATGTGCATTTACCATAATGATCATATGAGTTTTTGTTTTAATTTCTATGCTTCATATTTTTACATGTTTAGATGTCAGATTTCATCAAAACTTGGATATATACTTGTACAACTAGTAAGCTACAAATAGACTATTATATGTTTATGCTTAAATGCTCATGTGTACTTATTATATGTGCTAGTATAGCCTAGTTTTAATTATTCATACATTTTGACTTGTATTCCCATTTTGTACATGTTTTCACGTTAATGTTTAATTTCATGTATATGTCTATTGTGTCTAAACTGTTAGCTATACATATACATCCTTGAGCCACTTTCCTTCATGCTTATACTTTTGTGAACTCGTTTATATTTGGATATGTATGTATACTTTAGTTTGTACATGACATACATATACCTTTGAAGAATTCTAGTTTTGATGATTTTCATATTTTTAAGGAATTTTATTTTTGAATTCGATTGCCTATTTCCATGACTTGTCTTTCACAAAACTTGTACACTTATATTCTTGATGTTTTCTCATGATTTTATTTTCATGAGTGTTATATATGCTATATAGATTTTGAGTGACATTGGTTTAGTGATTTTCATGTTTTATGGAATATAATTTTATTTTATTCCTTACTTGAAGGATTTCGTACTAGTTTTCAAATTTTTCTTAAAACTAGTCGTATTCTTCATTAATGTAGAGCTTTTCAAACATACTATATTTTCAAACCTATTTTTGAAAACCCTACCTATTTAAGGGCGATTGGTTGGGCGACCATGCCTTGTATGCTTCTTATTGAAAATCCTTTTAAACATGTGCATGAAATGGTTGGAAGGTAATATAAGTTATACACTTGATCTTATTGTGTTTCTATTGGTATCATTGGATCTTTTTCAATTGGTATCACTATTAACATTTTTTTTTGTATACTCATATATGTTTCTATATATGTATGATTACACTTCAAATAGTATCAATTTCGATTGGTATTCAATTTTTCATGCATATATATATGATTTATTTGTGCTTACTATATCTCTATATCCGTGTGTTAGCGATTGATCCGTTGACTCTCTAACTCTCTCTTTACTTTGAGCATTGCATCATATTGCCATATCATATATATGATTGTGTTGTTTGTGTGTGCCTCACTTGTGTTTAACTACGAGAGCTTCATATAGCACCTCAACTCTTATTCAGAGGAATCAAGAGGAGTTAGTCCAGAGCCCTTCACCGGGAATTTGGCTACACTCGTTGGTTACATTAAGTGTGTTACAATTAAGTTTTTCAATTCCGCATTTTATTCATTAGATTAGCCGTACACCTATTCACCCCCTCTAGGTGTACTTTTAATTGACTCATTAGGTGAGTACATGGAGAAAATATCCTTGAAGGACTCACCCATCCAAGAAGACAGCAAGAACTCAATGGTGAAGTTCAAAAGGATGAAGTGGAACAATCACAACCACTTCCTAAAGATTGGAGATACGCCTCAAATCATCCTAAAGATCTCATCATAGGTGATGTATCAAAAAGGAGTAACCACTCGCTCCAAACTCCATGATTTGTGTGAGAATTATGCTTACATATCTCATTTTGAACCCAAAAACATCCTCAAAGCCGAGGGTGACTCATATTGGTTGCTAGCTATGTAAGAAGAGCTCAAGCAATTTGAGTGCAACCAAGTTTGGCACCTTATTCCTAGACCCCATGATAACCAATAATTGGTACTAAGTGAATTTTTAGGAACAATTGGATGAGTCAGGAAATGTTATTAGGAATAAGGCTAGGTTAGTGGCCCAAGTTTACACTCAAGTTGAAGGAATCGACTTTGAGGAGACCTTTGCACCCGTAGCATGGCTAGAAGCCATACAGATCACACTAGCTTATACATCTTATAAAAATTTTAAACTTTTTCAAATGGATGTAAAAAGTGCATTTTTTAATAGTTTTATTGATGAGGAAGTTTATGTTGAACAACCTCCCGATTTTGTGGATCTTGTTCATCCAAATTTTGTTTTCAAACTAGATAAAGCATTGTATGGTTTAAAATAAGCTCCAAGAGCTTGGTATGAAAGACTTTCTAGTTTTCTTCTTTCAAATGATTTTGTTAAAGGCAAAGTAGACACCACATTATTTACTAAACATGTTGGTAGCGACATTCTTATAATTCAAATATATGTTGATGATATAATCTTTGGTTCTACTAATGAGTTACTTTGCAAGGAGTTTGAACAATGTATGCAACGTGAATTTGAGATTAATGAGAGAATTGAACTATTTTCTTGGACTCCAAATCAAGCAAATGCGTGACGGGATTTTCATATGTCAAGCTAAGTACTCCAAGGAACTCATCAAGAAATTTGAGTTTGAAGACTCAAAAATTTGCAACACTCTCATGGCCACCACCACCAAGCTTGATAGGATGACCAAGGTAAGTGTGTTGATATAAAATTATATAGAAGCATGATTGGTAGTTTGTTGTATTTAACGGCTAGTAGGCCGGATATTATGTTTAGTATTTGTCTTTGTGCTAGATTCCAATCTTGTCCCAAAGAATCTCATTTAATTGCGGTAAAACGCATTATTCATTATGTTAAGGGCACTATTGGAATGGGTCTAAATCCAAAAACTGGAGATTTCTCAATGACGAGTTTTTCGGATGCCGACTATGCGGGTTGTAGAGTGGATAGGAAGAGTACTAGTGGAACATGTCAATTTCTTGGTAATTGTCTTATTTCATGGTCTTCCAAGAAATAAAATTCGGTAGCCCTCTCAACCGTCGAAGCGGAGTATGTTGCGGCGGGAGCTTGTTGTGCACAAGTCTTTTGGATGAAACATACTCTCCTTGATTATGATTTGCATTATGATCATATAAAAATATTTTGTGATAATACTAGTATTATTCATATGACTAAGAATGCAAATCAACATAGTAAGACCAAGCACATTGAGATTCGATATCACTTCCTTAGAGATCATTTTGAGAAAGGTGATATTGATATTGATTATGTTTCTTCTGATTTCAACTTGCCGATATTTTCACTAAACCACTTGACTATAATAGATTTTCTTTTATATGTGGTGAACTAAATGTTTGTATTGTTGAATAAGGAAGTTTTCTTGCTAACATTTCTCTTTTTGATGTATGACAAAAAGGGGGAGAAATATGTGTGTGTTTTATTGGTTTGGGTTTTGTGTTTTATGGTTTGGTTTATGGTTTGGTGTTTTAGATTTGGTGTTTTATGGTTGCTTAGATTTGGTGTTTTATGGTTGCTTTCAAAAATTTTCAAAAATTCAAAATTTTTCTCTAAATTTTTCTCACAATAAATTTGTGTAATATAGCATTATTTAAGGGAGAGTTTTTACCTCTCATTATATCTTGTGTTATAGCCTATATGTTTTGTCATCATCAAAAGGGGGAGATTGTTGGCCCAAAAGGTTACACTCTCTATTTGTTTAAGTTTTGATGATAACAAAACACATAGAAACTATTTGGTACTAATAAGTTATTTTAGAATGAGTTTCAGGTTTATATAAGTCTTGATGCCTTTTAAGCATATTGCAAGGATAATGGCGCTAAAAGCATGTTGATAGGTTAATGGCGTAAGAGGATGTTTTCATAGGAGAGGAGGCTCTAGCTTGGGATAACGCGGCTCGGAGACTTCTTTTATACTTTAGTTTGTTAAAGGATAGTGTATAGTGTTGAAGCTCAATTTTCCCCACACACAATATTTTGCACATGTTTTTCAAAAGATATTTCTTCTTTATATAAAATATTTCTATAAACATATTTTAATATTTACAAACTCTATTTTATGTAGTGTACCAAGTCTTGACCAAAAAATTTTTGAAAATTATTAGATCTTCAAAAATATTCTGAAATATAAACTGTTTTGACCTGTTACGGTCGACCGGATCTGTTTCAGGTCAAAACGGTCGACCGGGCGGTCGACCGCGCTTCTGACCGTTTGGGTGTGTGCATGTGTGCACGTTAACCGGTCGACCGGGCGGTCGACCGGACCCCATGTCGGTCGACCGAGCTTCAGCCGACTGAAAAGCACCTTAGTCTCTGTTTGGGACGGTCGACCGGGCGGTCGACCGTGGGCTGGCAACGGTCATATATTTTTGAAAACCGATCGACCGACCGGTCGACCGTGAGCTAATTTTCAGCCTTAACGGCTAGTTTTTTAAACACGTTTTAAAACGTGTTTTTCTTCTCCAAACTAATTTGAGGGCTAGATTTGGGTCTAATCTTTCCTAATTATTCATAATAACAGTGTAAAATCACCTAGAGGGGGGTGAATAGGTGATGGCTAATCTAATGGTCACTAAATGCGGAATTAAAAATTATTATGACCTAAACTAAAAATCTTAAACTAAACACCACGTATAACACAAGAGTGTAGCCGAATTCCCCGTGAAGGGCTCTAGACTAACTCCTCTAGATTCCCCTAGATAAGGGTTGAGGTGCCGCGTTGGCTCTCTTGGTTGAATACAAGTGTTAGTAAACAATCCCCAAGCATATACAATAAAGCACACAATGAATATCAAGCATATAAAGATAAACACAATAAAAGTATGCAAAATATAAACAAGGAGATAGAGAGAGCGAGTGAGCAATCGCAAACACAAGGGATTTGTTTCGAGGTTTGAGCACCCTTGCTCTACATCCCCGCCTTCGACACACGAAGGATTTCCACTATAATCGATCCCACCGGATCACTCGGTGCCGCAACACCTACAAGCTCTCGGACTCCATAGTCCGTACACACCGCAAGCCACACAAGCTCGCCGAGGCCGCACCTCAAATAACAAGTTCGCACCCGAACTCGAAACACAGCGAACACACTTGTCCGCCTCCTCAAAGAATAAGAAATGATCTCTTGGTGATCTAAACACTTTGATCACCAATAAATACTCTCACAACAAAACCCTATAGGTAGATATAGCAATGGAAAGTTCAAGTGTTGTGTGAGAAAATAAGGAAAGAGATGGTGGAAGAAAACTCAAAGAAATCACTTTTACACTCTTGATAAACTCCCCTTTTGATAGGAAATATTTGCTCTCAAATAAGTGGAGAAAACCTCTTGAAAGAGTAGGAAAAACTGTTGTAAAAATCCACTTAAAATCTTGTAGAAAACAGCCCCCAAATGCCCCTTTTTATAGAGTTAGAAAAACTAGCCGTTGGGGTCTGACAGAACTGTTGGTCGACCGCCCGGTCGACCGCCAACGGTCAGAAATCCGACCGTTGGGGCTTCGGTCGACCGGCCCGGTCGACCGAGCCTCTGGAACAGAGAACAGATTCTCTGTCGGTCGACCGCTCGGTCGACCGGGGTTTTCCAGAGAGCAGAACCTCTCTGGCGGTCGACCGCTCGGTCGACCGGCCCTCCAGCCAGACTCGTGCACGTCTGTGCACGTTGCGCGGTCGATCGGCCCGGTCGACCGGCTGAAGCCAGGAAACAGAATTCAGGGATTTAAAACTTGGTCATTTTTGTTGAAATAAAATCCCATAAAATCACAGAAAAATCTACAAAAATAGTTTTACCAATATTCTTTGAAAAACAAACATGCTTGCACAGAATCAAGACATGTTACAAATAATTTGGACTATTTTTGTAACTTGAAAAAATTGGCTCAAAACAAAAACTGTATTTTCCAAAATTGATTTTTCAAAACTTGTTTTCCAAAATTCTCCAAATATAAAAATAAGATATTTAAACTCATTTGAAGCATAGTGTGTATGGATATGATCCACTACACAAACATGGTGTATGTTTTTGATATTAAGTTCTAAACATGCTTTTGATTAAAACATAAGACTTGAATACCAAATATCAAAATGGTATTTTGTCAAAGAGAAAAATCTTTTCTAAAACAAACCAAATCAAGAGTGTGTGTGTATATGTGTACTTGAGCAATCCACCAACTATTCTATCCTTTACATTTATCTAAAAACAAAATCTTATAAAAAACAAACCTAGACACAAGTCTTCATCTTCTTGAAGTCTTCACTTGAAGTCTTCTCATCTTCTTGACTTGGTCCAAACACGATCCATAGAGCTAGACTCCTCTTGAGTACTTGATGTGGTCTTGATGCACAAGCTCTTGAATCAAACAGTGCTAGCTTCAAAACTTGACTTTAAATCCTTTGTTGAAGCTACACACCTACTAAGATCTTAATCAACAAATCTGTCACTAATTAAACACAAGATCATTAGTACTATAACTACATGAGTTGATCATCATCAAAACTAAAGTGATAGGCCTTTGGGCCAACAATCTCCCCCTTTTTGATGATGACAAAACTCATGAAGTTATATATGCATGGATTAAAGTAAATCTTCAAAGAAGCTCCCGCTTAACTCATGCATAACAAATAAACAAATAAATATGCAATGTATGCTGATAAATATGTATGCAAATCTAGGAGATACCAATCAAGCATAAAACAAATCAAATTCTTTTTCTCCTATTTGCAAAACAAAACATATATGTATAAACATAAAAACTACTCCCCTTTTATGAATAAAGGAAGGAAAACATGCATATATCTCAAATACTTCTCCCCCGTTTTGTCAATCATCAACAAAGGGGTTAAAGTAAAAACAAAATCAATAAATTTTTCTCCCCCTTTTTGTCCGAAACATAGAATCAATAAAGGGGTGACATCAAACAAATCAATAAAAGATTATATGCGATATACATTCATGAAGAGGAAGACGCTAAGTTAGCTTCCCTACATATATGCATTACATGAAGACGGGATGACAAGCCCCAATTCACATAACACATAATCTGTAATGCATAAGAGGAGATGTGAAGCTCCCCCTACACACGTGTATCACATAGAGAAGAGTTGTCAAGCTCCTCAATACAAGATACACTCAACATGAATCTATATGTAGAAGAGATGTTAAGCTCTCCTTGCATATAGGCAATACAAATCAAAATGTTTTGATTTATAATTGTTCAAATAAAATTTTGAATTTTCTCAATAAAACAAATTTTGAGATATCTTAGTAAAAAAATTTTTAAGGTACCACTTGTAATCAAATTTTAAGATACCAATTGTAAAAAAAAATCATATTGATACCAATTGTAAAATAAACATTACAAATTTTGAATTTTTCAAATAGGTAATACATATTGATATCAATTGTAAATTATATAACAAATTTGAAATAGAAACATATTGATATCAATTGAAAAAAATAATGCATAAGCTTTATTAAAAATGTCAATTGAGATACCAATTGAAAATAAAGTTTTAAATCAAGCTTAGCATAAACTAATTTTGTGCTTTAAATATGTAAACCAATTGTAAAGTAAGTACACGAAAATCATATATATGTATGAAAAGAGAATACCAATAAAAATTGATATTGTGGAAATTATGAAGCATACATATATAGGAAACAAAATATGAGTATATACAAAATTATCAATTTAGATACCAATTGAAAAGATCCAATGATACCAATTGAAAATAACAATGTAAATCAAGTATATAACTCATAACCTACCACCCTTTATATGCACAAGGTAAAAGATTTTCAATAAAGCTTACAAGGCATACTCGTCCAGCCGTCCGCCCATAAATGGTGTAGGAAGGGGTTTTCGAAAATAGGGTTTGAAAATATTTTATAGTGAAAACTACTACCAAATGAAGAATAATTAACTAGTTAAAAGTAATTTTTGAAAAACTAGTTAAAGATCCTTCAAAACATGAAATCAAATCATATATTTTTCATGAGTCATACCAAATACACAAGAGATGACACTCAAAGACTATAAAGCTCAAAAATATGTTCATGAATTAAGGTCATGACAAAACAAATAAAGTGTGAGTGTTCAAGAATCATGTAATTAGCATTGTCATGAAAATAGTCAATAAAGCTCAACTTAAACATGAATATTATTTTCTCAAACAAATCATGAAAATTCATTTTTCATTTTTAAAACAAACTTCTAGGTATATGTATATTTTTATTCAATCCTAACAATATGTATACATATCCCAAACATAAAAAGAGTCCAAAATGTAAATTGCATGAAGGCAAATGACTCATGGGGTATACATGTATATTTATTAGACTTGCATACAAAAATACATATACATGAAGTAAAACACGAAAATTGGCAAAACAAGTGTAAATGTGAGAATCATCAAAACTAGGCTATCATATGCATATAGTGAGTACAAATGAACAATGAAGTGCAAACATATATGAATCAATTTGTTGCTCACTACTTGTACATATATATACACAAGTTTTGATAAAAACTACATTTAAACAAGTTATATACCACATGAAACACAAAAATCAACATGCTAAAGAAATCATCAATGAAAAGCATGTAAACTAAGTAGGAGTTTAGATAGTTACCAACACGTGAACTATACTCCAAAGCTCCAAAACATGGTGGTTGTCCCACTAAAACTCCTTGATAGCGGTGCATCAAATATGTGCCCATCGAGTCCATGTGCAACCGCCATCAAGGTACCATCCCTCTCACGTTTTGTGAGAGCCCTCACCTACATCAAATACACACGGTGGGGGGTTTTGGTACCCATTTTTTCTTGGGTCCTTGAGTGTTAGTCTTATAAGGGACCCAAACATTTTTATTATTAGCAAAATTCTCCAAATACAAAAATAAGATATTTAAACTCATTTGAAGCATAGTGTGTATGGATATGATCCACTACACAAACATGGTGAAATATCTATGTTTTTGACATTAAGCTCTAAACATGCTTTTGGTTAAAACATAAGACTTGAATACCAAAAACCAAAATGGTATTTTGTCAAAGAGAAAAAACTTTTCTAAAACAAACCAAATCAAGAGTGTGTGTGTATATGTATACTTGAGCAATCCACTAACTATTCTATCATTTACATTTTATCTAAAAACAAAATCTTATAAAAAACAAACCTAGACACAAGTCTTCATCTTCTTGAAGTCTTAATTGAAGTCTTCTCATCTTCTTGACTTGGTCCAAACACGATCCATAGAGCTAGACTCCTCTTGAGTACTTGATGTGGTCTTGATGCACAAGCTCTTGAATCAAACGGTGCTAGCTCCAAAACTTGACTTTAAATCCTTTGTTGAAGCTACACACCTACTAAGATCTTGATCAACAAATCTATCACTAATTAAACACAAGATCATTAGTACTATAACTACATGAGTTGATCATCATCAAAACTAGAGTGATAGGCTTTTGGGCCAACAAACAGTTTACCTTTTAATCCCTACCTTTATCCTATAAATAGGGATGATTAGGGTTGAGAAGAACACAACAATTTTTGCAAAAGAAATCAAAGTTTGAGTCTATTCAAAAGAAGTTTTTGCTCTCAGTTTTTGTGCTCAAAATTCTCTCTTTTCTCTAAAGTTTTGATTCAGAACTCTCTTCAATTTCATTTTATTTTTCACTTACAAAACTTGAGCTTCAATCCTATACATTATTCTCTAGGGTTTTTGTAAGGGAAAAGTTTTTCAAAAGAGAGTTTGTGGTCTTTTGATCACCAAGATATTATTGTATTTGTGGCTCCACTACCTCTGGACTAGAGGAGTGTGATTGAGGAGTTGGATACTCCCTTATGGTTGTAATCCTTTGTGGAAGTTATAGTGGTTCGAAAATCCTTCTGGGTGAAGGCGGGGACGTAGAGCTGGGTGCTCGAACCTCGAAATAAATCTCTGTGTTTGCGATTGGTTTATTTGTGTTATTTACTTGCTTTCATTCATTATTATATTGTCGATCAATACTCTCACAACAAGATTGCATTGTGCACCTCAAACTCTTATTTGGAGGAATCACGAGGAAGGAATTCAGAGCCCTTCACAGGATATTCGGCTTCTAATCTTGTTTCGGGTGATCATTGCATCATATTATTTTAAATTTGTGCATTGATTAGCATTATCACCTATTCACCCCCCTCTAGGTGATTTCACTTCGAGCCTCACGTTTTGACACTATGGTGACGTTGAGATGCTAGCTTCGGGCTCTGCATCTTAGCTTTGCAGTCAAGCTGGAACGCGGGCTTCGAGCCTCGCGTTTTGATACTGCGGTGACGTTGAGATGCGGGCTTCAAGCTCTGCATCTTGGCGTTGCAGTGAAGCTGGGACGCGGGCTTCAAGCCTAACATTTTGACACTGCTGTGACATTGAGACACAGGCTTCGAGCTCTGCGTCTTAGCATTACGGTGAAGCTGGGAAGCGAGCTTCGAGCCTCGCGTTTTGACACTGCGGTGACGTTGAGACGCGGGCTTCGAGCTCTGCATTTTGGCATTGCAGTGAAGCTGGGACGCGGGCTTCGAGCCTCGCGTTTTGACACTATGGTGACATTGAGACATAGGCTTCGAGCTCTGCGTCTTGGCATTGCAGTGAAGCTGGGACGCGAGTTTTGAGCCTCGCGTTTTTAACACTGCGGTGATGTTGAAACGTTGGCTTTTGGGCTCTGTGTCTTGGCTTTGTAGTGAAGCTGCGACACGGGCTTCAAGCCTCACGTTTTGACACTACGGTGACGTTAAAACGGGGGCTTCGAGCTCTGCGTCTTGACACTGCAGTGAAGCTGGGACGCGGACTTCGAACCCCGCGTTTTGATATTGCACGAGTGGCTCCGATTAGCCTCGCATCTGAAGTATAGACTCTGCTCTCTGATGACTTGTCCTCAGTGATTTTAGACAGTCTACAATGACTCCATAGATGAACTCGAAGCGAAGGCCCCGAGGAATACCCCCACATTTTCCCTCTAGTTGCCTACCACGAAGAAAGAACTCCCATCGGCAAAGCATCGGCATTCAATAGGAGTGCAGACGGCCAGACAGGGAGATTTGAACCGTCATCAAGCATGCCTTCCGCCCCTACATCGTACACGCTATAAGAAAAGAGAGGCGATGTGCGCCAACTCTAGTTCAGCCTAATCTGATCAAGGACCAGACGGACTGACCAGATAGAAGTAAGAACCCTGCTATCCTTCCTCATTACAGGACCTTATACCAAACCGAAGTAACGAGACAAAGGCTGAAGTAACGAGACAAAGGCTGATGCGATGAGTCTGCCACCTCCATCCTCTCCCTCTCCTTCTCCATCGGATGAAGAAGAGGAACGACATTACAATCTACCAGAACAAGAAAAGTAGGAGGCAAAAAATTCTTGAGAATATGGGCCTCCTACTTTCAGGGTCCTCCCTATTTATAGATGCGATGCAGAACTATCTTGAATTCAAGCCTCAACCACATCTGGAGAGTCAGTTTGTATTCTGAAGTTTTGGCACGTCAGCTCAGCCAAATACGATCCATTCCTAGCCACATGATCTCATCCATCATAAGGTTAAGATTTTGGTCATTAATTTGCCAGCTGTCTTCACCAGTTTTCAAAGAGGGTTCAGAATCTGAAGAGATATTTTTTGACCAACCCCTACAACATACAAGCGATGCCTTAACTCCCGAGTTCATAAGGTAAATCAGTCTGCTCCACTCTTTTCCCATGAAGCCAGGTGAAAGAGGAAGCAGAGGGGCATCTGTAGTGGTCAATTTCTGACCTACACCAAGATCAGGACCATGTCCCTCCTCATAAGAACCACCTGAAGGCGGATGACAAGATACCCGATCGAACACCTCTCTGCAGAGCAATACCTGACTGCCCCGAGGACGCTCTCCTCCCGAGGGAACAACTATCCCGAGGACGCTTCTTCTTCCGAGAACATCGCCACTCCAAGACCAGTTCTTCTGTCCCGAGCCAGTGACTACTGCAACCAACTCCATTGATACATGCTTACATTTATGGAGTCCGTTATGCCGCCAGATCATCCCACATATCAAACATTGCAACGAACCCTATTCCAATGCGGACAGTTACAGAAGGTAGCATAATCTCTCCCCCTCCCCGTGGTTTTTTCTAAATTGGGTTTCCATTGAAAATTTTGTGTCTTTACATTGCTTTGTTACTCTTTCTTAATTCTTGTTACAGATTGAAGTGTTAATAAATTTCCGGGAATTTATCCCTACAAGTATCTAAGCAATTCAAATATCAAAGAACTTCATTTCAGTGCGGGCTTCATAATTAGAGGCTTCGTTGGCATTATCCTCATTGCTCGAATCTGTCTTTCAGTGGCCTCGACTGAGACTGTTGGTGCCTGGCTAGGGTCGAAGTGTACGGTGATGGAGATAGGCGCGAAGAAAGTATTCGAGAGGGACTCGTTTTGTGCAATAAATTGGATTAATGCGAGAAGGGGCAACGGAGGACACAACAACATACACATACAAGACATGAAGGTATGGATTGATCTCACTGAGGACTCTTGTGCTCGCATATCATGAGAGAAGGAGGGAAAATGGCGGCAGACTATACGATGGGTGTGAGATCTTGTGGAATTTTAGTTTCGGTTTTCTTCACACTTTTTTCGCCCAAAACCACTACTCAATGGAATTCGGACTGGCGATCACTGGAGAGCAAACTCAGAAACTGACCAGCAGCCATATTAGTCGTATTTAAATATAACTGAATATGACTAAATATGACCGTGATCGGTGCAAACCGGTGACCTGTGGTGTGAGCGAAACTCTTAACGAAGTCAAGACTGATCACATGACCACTCTTCCTAAGAAGCTCAGACATACCTTGAAGGATGGAGAGATTTGGGAGGAGCCGTGAGAGGAAGGTCTAAATAGGCCTTTCTTGCTATCAAAATAAAGGAAAGAAAAAAAAAGAAAAACTTCAGTTCTACCGAAATTATGCTCACGTCCGCGTTGATCGCGGCAGAAAACGCCAAGTCTGACTTCCGACATTTTTTTCCCACTCCGTTGCGCGTTGCGGGCATTAAAAAGTCACCACACCTAATTATCATAATCTTTGACTGATGATGCCCCCGACAAAATGTAATGCTTAGGTTCAAAACGAAAACGAGTGAATAATTCCCTCCTGATCTTGTAATCTGACGGATGTGATTTGTCCCCATGGAAATGGTTCCCCCTCAGATTGATGGAGATGGACCGCCCGAGGACCGGGCCGTGTGGGGCCACAGGCGCTTGTCTCTTTTCATTTCGACCCCTAATAAATTTTAGTCTAAAAATGTAAATATAAAATGTAAACAAAATTAATTTGGACATCCTGGAAGACGAGCAACTCGAGTGACGGTCTCTGGAGATTACATTTACAGAGAATGTAAAAAGTCAAGCTTGGGCTGAATCAAGGTTATATTTGCAGAGGGATATCAACCGGGTCTGATCCAGCCGGGTCAAGTGGTACCCGGGCTTGACTCAGCACGTGGCCTACTCCCCCCTGGCCGGATTAGAATTTGAGTAAAGCGGCCACAACCCGGACGGGTCGTGCCAAGATAGAGTTTGACAAAACTAAGCTGCTAACTGAGTGAGCTGCAACCCGGACGGGTTGTGCATTTTCACTTGATTGTTTAGACTACCTTGATATGTTGTTCAAGCTTGATTCATTTGATTATCAAACAAGCTCAATGAGCTTTCATCGAGCTTGAATCGAGCCTCGAGCTCCTTGAGCCCTCTCCCAGTTTTAAAACACAAGCAAAACTAATAAAAATATTTAATCTTTTAACTAAGCTGTGAAAATTTAGGGATGAGCAATATCATGATACTGTAAATTTTAATATATTTTTAAAAAGTTATATATTAAAGTTTTTATACAACTTTGTTAAAATATAAATAGCTCAACTCTCACCCCAACATCAGAGCTTTGGTGTAATGGTAGGGATTTTAATATGGTATCACTCAGGTTCAAATCTCCCCGTTCGCACATTAAAAGCAAATTTCAATAAAAAGATACCGCTACAGCAAAAAGCCTATATTTCAGCATATGAAAAAAAGTGCTCGACTTGCGGGGTTGTGTTAAAATATAAATACCTCACCTCACCTTAACTTCAGAGTTTTAGTGCATTTGCAAGAGTATTAATATGGTATCAGAGCAACTCAGCTTCAAATCCCTCTGGACACACATTAAAAGCATATTTAAAGAAAACAAAAATATCGCTAGCGCAAAAACTCAAGTTTCAGCTTATAAAAAAGCAGCAAGACGGCGGGGTCGTGTTTAAATATAAATAGCTCAATCCTCACCCTTACTTCCGAGTTTTAGTGCAGTGACATGAACTTTAATATAATAACAATTTTAGTCTCAATATAGTAATTTTATTATTTCTTTTATGAATAATTGTATGTTTAAGACAATGAAGAAAAAGCATTGAAGATTGAACTGGTAATTTAAAGATTATGAATTTTTTCTGTTGGTTTCTGCTTAACAGGAATCAATCTGACAACTAATCAAGATCACTGAGATATCAACAATCTAATTGGCCAGGTCGGCAAATATCAGTGGGAGGTTTTCCGTTCAATAGAACGTTCTTAATTTAAGAACCACCTTTCAATTTCCTTCCTTGGTTAAACACCAATTAGACTGAATCTAAATCAGTCTCGATATACAGTAAAGTATATCCCCTGTATAAAGGACTTAATCCACTTATACAGTATTTGGAGTGAGGTACGCTTAGAGCGAATCTTCTTAAGACAATTGTGTCCCCCGCACCGGTGCTAACGGGATAATGGACGCTGGTCTCCCAAGATACAACACTCTTCACGGTATTTGGATAGCACTACCAAATTACCGTACGGTCGAACCGTAGTCAACCAGTACCTTCACAGGATCGTTGAAGCAGCGGTACAAGGACAAATTTCGGATGAATATTTGCCTTTACTTTGGAGTAGCACCCACTGTTGAGGACGAAGGAAGGTTGAAGAATATTCTTCTTCAGAAGTCCCAGATTCAAACAACAATTCTATAAAAGAATCTGTTGAATTTTCTGAGCCTTCTTTCAGAACGAATTTTGCAGAATCTCCTTTGGAAGTCGCTTCGGAAAACCGAATCTCCCACTTCTCGTTAGAAGTTACTTCAGAACTTCACTTCCAGTTCTGAACGAAGAACCTTCACTTCCAGTTCTGAACGAAGAACTTTCACTTTCAGTTCTGTATGAAGAACTCACTTCCAGTTCTGAAGGAAGAACCTTCACTTCCAGTTCTGAACGAAGAACCTTCATTTCCAGTTCTGAAGGAAGAACCTTCACTTCCAGATGTCTGGATGAAGAACCTCACTTTCAGAGTTCTGACGAAGAACTTCACTTTCAGAGTTCTGGATGAAGAAGAACTTCAGTTTCAGAGTTCTGGATGAAAAAGAATTTCAGTTTCAGAGTTCTGGATGAAGAAGAACTTCAGTTTCAGAGTTCTGAATTCAGAGAGAGAGAGAGAGAGATTTCGTTTGGTGTTGGTGTTCTGAATTGAGAGATCAGAGCGCTTTTTATAGCGCTCCAGGAGGGGCCAACAGATCTGAACCCAACGAAAGGGTGCAACCTTTCGACCCAACCATTTCAACCTTTGGCTATCCAACTGGTTCGCAACCTTTGGCAGTCCAACTGGTTCGCAAACGTTGGCAGTCCAACTGGTCGGTTCAGATCCTGACAGTGGAGCGGGTCTGATTCGGGTAGTGGAGCGGATGCTCGCAACCCATACCCGGAGACCTGATTCAAAAAGAATCAGGCCGGGTAGGGAACCCGAACCCGAACCCGAACCCAGACCCAGAGATCCAGACCCCCGGCGCCGGCCGGCCGGCCGGCCGCTGCCGCCGTCGCCAGCGGCGGCGCCGCGCGCGTATGCACACATGTGCGGCGGGCATAGATCCCTCCCAATCGCGCGCGAAAACTCCAAGTACCCAAAGGGCACGCCCTTTGTTCTCATTTTCTCTATTTATACACCACAAACTTCCATCCCATGGCCAATATGGGACTAAATGCTTTTAGCTACCTTTAGTCCGTTTTGGTTTTGAATTAGGCAATCTTTTGACTTGAATATCTCATTCATTCGAAGTCGGAATTGAACATGTGAATATACCACGTTCATCCCCAATGGAAGGAGAACACACTCCAACCATCATCCAATTGATTCGATCAATGGATCTCGCCAATTCAACTTGAAGATTCATACTTATATCCTTCAATTCCAACAATCCCCCACAATGAATGGAGATTCAAGGAAATGACACACAAAGAGACTGATTCTATTGTGAAAGGTACTTGAGAAAAGAAAACTGCATAAGGATAGGTGAATTAGGTCTTGAACCTTCCATAGCGAAAGCTTTATCGGACTTACTGGCTAATCAGTGAATTAGGTCTTGAACTGTTAGCCGTTAGTGTAAGCAAGTCAACAAGCTTCACACAGTGACTTTCCAAATCAACTTTGGTTCTCGGTTGTGTCCGTTTTGGCCCTGGACATTCTTGGTTTCAGAGAGTATCTTTGGGAATAACAGCCTCCATAGAAATTCCCAAAGAGCCGACCCAACTCTATACTCACATAGGTGATGGACCTATTAAGAGTAGTCTACTCTACTCCACTTGTTTAGTAACAAGATATAGGCATCATTAAAAGCGTTAGCTTATCCTTAATCCACTTGTAGAAAAGCACTTATGTGCCTTAGGAATGGATTGGAGTCAAACTCCCAAGTGCTTACTTGCTGAGTCAATCATAACTAGTTTTTCCTCTTGAACTTAGTCCGTGGGATCTCCAGTCACTAAGTGAGCTTTCCATTAAGCTGACTCGGTAAGGTTAGGCTTTTAGACCCATTCCCTCGATGCGCAGTTTATACGCTCTCCACTTAAACCTTTAGTAAGCGGGATCCGCTAAATTATCCTTTGACGATACAAAGTCAATAGAGATAATTCCATTTGAGAGCAACTGCTTAACTTGCTTACAGCGTAAGCAATATCGGGTCTAGTGCAATTCATCAAATACATTAGACTTCCGATAATCTGAGAATACTCCAACTGGCGTTATTCCAGTTCCTATATTTTATGAAGGTGGATGTGTGGAGAAAAGAATTTGTATTTTCCTTTATCCATGATCCTTGAATCTTTCTATCATCTTATCCACGTGAGTGAGATTGAGATAGACTGATTCCATCTGGTGTTCTGGTGATTTTAATTCCTAAAATTACATCAGCAACTCCCAGATCCTTCATGTCAAAACTGTTGGATAAATTCGTTAGTGGACTAATAATCTCAATATTATCTCAAATATCAACATGTCGTCTACATAAAGACAAACAATGATACATGCATTTCCAACTATTTTTGTGTAAACACACTTATCCATAGATCCATCGGGTTTTAATTTTCTTTTGAAAATCCACTTACACCCAATTGGGTACTGCCAGGAGGCAAGTTACCAATTCCCAAGTATGATTACTTAGTATGGATTCTATTTCGTTATTTATAGCTTCTTTCCACATTTGTGCTTCTGGGGTTGACATAGCCTCTTTAAATGTTTGAGGCTCGCTCTCAATAGCGTATGCTATGAAATCTGGACAAAAAGATTTTGAGATTCTAGATCTCTGACTTCTTCTTGGTTCAGTTTCCGCATTAACAGTCGGTTCCTCGGAACTTTCGTCCCTGAACGCTATCTCGTGTGTTCTTTTCCCAGAAGTCTTATCTGCTTCCCGTTTGTACGAAAGATGTCTTCAAAGAACACAGCATCTCTAGATTCGATAATTATGTTTACATGAATATCTGGTATTTCTGATTTATGAACCAGAAATCTGTAGCACTACTATTCAAGGCATAGCCTATGAATATGCAGTCCATAGTTTTTGCTCCCAACTTAGTCTTTTTAGGTAATAGTGCCAGTACCTTTGCAAGACACCCCCACATTTGAGGTAATGGTAGGAAGGTGTCCTTCCATACCATAACTCAAATGGTATAAGACCAAGTTTCTTGTGGTTACTCTATTTAGAATATAATTTGCAGTTAATAGAGCTTCCCCCCACAAGTTTTGCGGAGCTCCAGAACTTACGAGCATGGAATTTACCATCTCCTTCAAGTTCTGTTCTTTCCGTTCAGCAATTCCATTTTGCTGAGGAGTGTATGGTGTCGTAGTTTGATGGATTATACCAAAATTAGCACATAACTCACTAAATCATTTGATTCATATTCTCCGCCTCTATCGG
Source organism: Agave tequilana (assembly GCA_038442645.1). NCBI lineage: Eukaryota > Viridiplantae > Streptophyta > Magnoliopsida > Asparagales > Asparagaceae > Agave > Agave tequilana. Next base: position 69,741 of record JAVJIF010003575.1, on the reverse strand, counting down.
ATTTTAGAATCTTAATTTTCTTGTTGAGTTGATTCTCAACTTCGGCTTTATATGTTATAAACATATTTATTGCCTCATCCTTACTGTTTAAAAGATACACATAACAGTATCTTGTACAGTCATCAATAAAAGTAATGAAATACTTTTTACCGCCTCTAGTTGGCATAAACTTCAAATCACACAGGTCGCTAGGAATTAACCCTAAAGGTTCTGTATTTCGATCAATTGAGTGAAATGAATTTTTTGCCAACTTGGCCTCAACACAAATCTCACACTTGCGAATTTCTTCCAAGTTGAGTTTAGGAATATATCCCAGATTAGACAAGTTCTTTAATGACTTGTAATTTACATGCCCTAATCTAGCATGCCACAAATTAGGAGACTCAAGCAAATAAACAGAAGATTTTCCTTTATTTATAAGCTTTGGGTACAAATACACAGACTTTTTATCTACCACTGCAACATTGGCTTTAAAAAGTCCATCAACAAGATAACTCTTTCCCACATACATCCCTCCCTTAGTAAGTACAAATTTATCGGATTCAAAAACCATTCTAAATCCTTTCTTACTAAGTATTGATCTGGAGATCAAATTCTTGCGGATGTCTGGAACATGAAGCACATCGTTAAGAGTAAGCTCTTTCCCCGATGTCCACTTCAGGATGACCTTGCCCTTTCCTTCAACCTTTGAGGAAGCTGAATTACCCATGAATAGTTGCTCATCTTGCTCTATCCTTTGATATTCTGAGAATAACAATTTCTCCGAGCAGATGTGCCGAGTAGCTCCAGTGTCTACCCACCAATCCTTGTTATTGGTTGTCAGATTCACTTCTGACACACAGCTGAAAGACTTGGTGATTCATGGTTGGTCATGTTCGCCTGTGGGTGGCTCTTCTTGTTCTTTTTGAGACGGCTGCGACATTCATTAGCCTTATGCCCTTCTTTGTTGCAGATGTAGCAGGTTCTTTTGAATCGCATGCTTTTGCCGTCTTGGGCCTTGCCTTTGTACCCCTGGGAAGTCTTCTTCCGCTTTAAGCCTTTGGAAGTAGACGCTTTCCCCTTTGATTCCTCGATCACATTTGCTTTTGCTTCGTAGGAGTTTTTGCTGCTCCTTTTCTCGGACTTGCGGTTGTCCTCCTCGATACGAAGCCTCACAATGAGATCTTCTAACTTTAGCTCCTTTCGCTTATGCTTCAGGTAGTTCTTGAAATCTCTCCACGCAGGTGGGAGTTTCTCCATGATAGTTGCAACCTGAAAAGTTTCAGGAAGAATCATACCTTCGGCTTCTATCTCGTGCAAGATAAGTTGGAACTCTTACACCTGACTGATTACAGTCTTGCTATCCACCATTTTGTACTCTAGAAATCGTCCTACGACGAACTTCTTGGTACCAGCATCCTCAGTCTTGTACTTCTTGTCAAGACTGGCCATAACTTCTTTGCCGTAGTGATAGGACTGTAGACATTGTAAAGAGAGTCATCTAGTCTATTTAAAATATAATTTCGGCAAAGGAAGTCACCTTGTGTCCAAGCATCGACTGCAAGGACTGAGTCCCGATCAGTGCCGGGTTCTGGTGGATCTTCCTGCAAGAATTTGGCCAGATGAAGAGTGGTCAAGTAGAAGAGCATCTTCTGTTACCACCTCTTGAATTCTGTGCCGTTAAATTTTCTTGGCTTCTCCGGCTTCGGGTTAGGAAGTGGAGGAGGCATCAAAGCTTGGAGCTGCATGTTTGGTGCCTTGCTTACTATCTTAATTAGTATCAGACATTTTCTGCAAGTTCAAGCAGAACAGAAGTAAGAAACTTCAATACGGTAATTGTCTTAAGATTGTTGGTTATCTGCTTAACAGGAATTAATCTGACAACTAACCAATCACTGAGATATCAACAATCTAATTGGCAGGTCGGCAAATATCAGGTGGGAGGTTTTCCGTTCAATAGAACGTTCCTTATTTAAGAACCACCTTTCAATTTCCTTCCTTGGTTAAACACCAATTAGACTGAATCTAAATCAGTCTCGATATACTGTAAAGTATATCCCCTGTATAAAGGACTTAGTCCACTTATACAGTATTTGGAGTGAGGTACGCTTAGAGCGAATCTCCTTAAGACAATTACGTCCCCCGCACCGGTGCTAACGGGATAATGGACGCTGGTCTCCCAAGATACAACACTCCTTCACGGTATTTGGATAGCACTACCAATCACCGTACGGTCGAACCTTAGTCAACCAGTACCTTCAAGGATCGTTGAAGCAGCGGTATAAGGACAAATTTCGGATGAATATTTGACTTTACTTTGGAGTAACACCCACTGTTGAGGACGAAGGAAGGTTGAAGAATATTTTTCTTCAGAAGTACCAGATTCAGACAACAATTCTATAACAGAATCTTTTGAATTTTCTGATTCCTCTTTCAGAACAAATTTCGCAGAATCTTTGTTGGAAGTCGCTTTCCTACTTCACGCTGGAAGCCCAGTTCAGAACGCCGAAACTCACTTCAGGCAGATCAGAACTCAAAGAGAGAGGGAGATTTCGCTGTTGGTGTGTCTGAGAAAGGGAAATCGGAGCGCTATTTATAGCGCTCCAGGAGGGGCTTTCTCGTCCGCCAGATTTCAACAGTTGCGACGGTTCGGACAGAACCGTCGTAACCGTTCGGTCCAACCGCCCAACTGTCCAAACCGCACAACGGTCCAACCGCCCAGACGGTTTTCAGACATCCGTTGGCGGGCGGGCAGTTTGGGTAGCGGAGTGGAGCGGGTCTGGTTCGGGTAGCGGAGCAACCCATACCCGCGAGACCGGATTCAAAAAGAATCAGGCCGGGTAGGGGACCCGGACCCGAGCCCGGGCCCGGCCCGGCACCGGCGTCGCGCGCATGCCTGCATGTGCGGGCATAGTTCCCTCCTTTTCGCGCGCGAAAGCTCCAAGTACCCAAAGGGCACGCCTTTGTTCTCAACTTTCTCTATTTATACACCACAAACTTCCATCCCATGGCCAATGTGGGATTAAATGCTTTTAGCTACCTTTAGTCCCATTTGGCTTTGAATTAGGCAATCTTTAGACTTGAATATCTCATTCATTCGAAGTCAGATTGAACATGTGAATATACCACGTTCATTCCCAATGGAAGGAGAACACACTCCAACCATCATCCAATTGATTCGATCAACGAATTTTGCCATAATTCAGCTCAAAGATTCGCTTTTATATTCGTCAATTCCAACATATATTATCATCTCACCCGAAACTTTTATAGACAAATTGGTTGGTGTATCGAAGGGCAGGATGCCACTAACTTATCTTGGTGTAACTACAGGGATGAAGAGACTACCAGTCTGGGCCTTTGATCCGTTACTAGAGAGAATCAAGAAGGAGCCACCATTGTGGAAGGTTACAAAACTCTCATTTGCAGGCAAGGTCACGCTAGTGAAGGTAACACTTCAAGTAATTCCCACATATCCCCCGCAAGTGGCCTAATGCCCTGCTTGGATTGTTGAACCCCGCTCCCCACGCCAGTGTTGTGACGGACGAAATTGATATGCTCGATACCAATTGTTGCGTGCATAACGTGGGATACCATACTTACTATGATACCAATAGTTGAGAGATACGGAAATCCCCACCGACGACTTCAAAACCCTATGAGATCGATTACCTCGAGCACGCAAGATGAATATTAAAAGATATAAGAAGATAAGAAGAAGAACACACAATTCAACGTGGATCGGCCCAAACTTGGCCTACGTTCACGAGAAGAGAACTTGAAAGAGCTTTATTAATAAACTTTATACTAAGAGCTCTAACCCTCCTCTTGATGGCACAAAAGTATTCATCCTCCCTTTGAATATAAGCCTAAATTACAAGAGTATACATTCTCTTTATGCATCTTCACATTGTTCCTCTCTTTCTTGGCTTTTTAGGGCCTTTCTTTAAGGTCTTACATTGTTATTCACCACAACTTTCTTCTGTTCTTCTGCTCAATTTACAATGCTTGGTTAATACTTTTATTTATAGGATTTTACAATACAACTCCTATTTGGACTATGAGATGATCTTGACCATTGGATGCTTGAAGAATCTTGATTAATCCTATTACGCATTGATCTTCTTGTTTAGAAGGATTCTAGTGTTTTAATCTTTAGAAATAATTTTCATTGAATAAGAATTGAATCATATTCATACTCCTCCTGAAAAAGAAACTCGCAATAGCCTAAAAAGGAAACTGCTTCACCTTGATTTGCTTCTTCTACTTTAAGCCATCCTATTCTCTAACTCAACTGGATTTTTTCTGTACCATCATCTCCTCTTGAAAAATAAGGTAAAATCTTAACAACTAGGTCACGAGTTCGAGCCCTCGCGCGCGCGGATATGGGCTGCCTTCATGCGCCCCTTAACTAGCAAAAAATAAAAATAAAAAAAGAAAACAATTAAAGAGAAGGATCTCGGTGGTTTGGGATTGAAAGACATGAACACCTTGCATCAAGCCTTGATGAGTAAGCAGTTATGTCGAGGTATATAGCAGCCGAACTCAACGTGGGCTCGTTTGATTAATCACTAGGCTGCGACCAATGTGTGGGAACTTAAAGCAACACATCGTTTGCATGGCGAGTGGTGGTTAAGGGGAAGGAGTTGCTTATGACTTTATGTGATTTATATTTTGGCTTCTCGGTATCAATACATTTGTAGTCTTTTATATTTAATATGGTATCAGAGCCTTAGGGTTTTGATACTTTGCATCACGAGCAATGTCATCGAAATTTTCTTCTTTTTTATCTTTTTTTTAATCTTTTTTCCCTTTTTCACCAGATTTGATTTGAATTTAGATTCCACGAAAAAGGAAAAAAAAGATACTACTTACATGAACAGTGATGAACAATAATAATTAAGGGGGAAAGGGGGGAGAGAGAAAATAGTATCAGGTTTAAAGAACCTTTTTTTTTTGCTTTCGCAATTTGAATATTCTTGGCTATCGTTTTTTCTTAGTCTTTTAGTTCTCCTAAGCAAAAAAAAAAAAAGGTCTTTTCGTTGTTGTTAGCTTGCTTTGATATTCTGAGAAAGACATTTTTTTAGCAATTTTGTCTCCTTTTATTTGAATCTATTAGCAATCTGAATTTAAATCTTTAACAACTCTAATTTCGCTTTGCTTCATTCTTGAGAAACTTTTGCTCAATTCATCAAGGTCTAAAGATTTTCTTATCTTTTTCTGGCTTCTTTGAAATTCAAGATTAGATTAATTTCATATTCCACACGCAATTAAGATTTGTTGCCAATTCAGATTGGAATTTGATATCTAATTCAGACTTCTATTCATATTAGTTTTTGTCTACAGCCAAAATTCAAATCTCACACCATTTGATCGCAATCTTTGTTCGAAATTTGCGTAGTCGTCGTTGCTCTGCTACAAACTTGATCGTGAATTTGATCGTGATATGAAAATATTAGCTCGTTGAGATGCTAACTAGATTGGTTTGGAGATTTCTAAGTTGTTTTTGGTAAATCTCTTTAGACATTTGTTTCTAGACGTCTTATTTTTAGCGTCTTATTTCTTGGAACTAATCTTGAGAAATCTTTTCTTTGCTACTCTCTTTCCTTTGGCCATCCGTATTCTATTTCGCTACACGATCTCATAACCTAGAATCTCCATCGCAATTCAGAAAAGTATTGTTGGTTTTTGTTTGTCGTAAAGTACCAAGTGAACCCATCTCTAGATTTCCTTGACTAACTGAGCTTGAAGCGAGTTTCTTACTCATTAGTACGGGGAGAATAGAGTGTTACTATAGAAAAGAGGGAAGTGATGAATACCTCAATCCCGCTTAACTCATACTTCAATAGTATAAAAGGGTTACCACGTTCTTGTTGGAATATGAAGAATATATATGTGAATCTTTGAATTGAATAACGGCGAGATCCGTTGATCGAATCAATTGGATGATGGTTGGAGTGTGTTCTCCTTCCATTGGGGATGAACGTGGTATATTCACATGTTCAATTCCGACTTTGAATGAATGAGATATTCAAGTCTAAAGATTGCCTAATTAAAAGCCAAAATGGAACTAAAGGTAGCTAAAAGCATTTAGTCCCACATTGGCCATAGGATGGAAGTTCGTAATGTTTAAATAGAGAAAATGAGAACAAAGGGTGTGCCCTTTGGGTACTTGGAGTTTTCACGCGCGATTGGGAGGGAACCATGCCCGCTCATGCGCGCGCCGCCGCTAGCGGCGGCCGGCCGGTGCTGCCGGTGCCGGTGCCGGTCTCGGGCTCGGGTCTGGGTTCGGATTCGAGTTCGGATTCGGGTTCCCTACCCGGCCTGCTTCTTTTTGAATCAGGTCTCACGGTATGGGTTGCGAGCATACCCGCTCCGGATCCGAACCACCCCGCCAACGGACCCGCTCCGTGTCTGTTGGACTGCCAACAGTTGCGACTGTTGGGTCGAACTGTTGCAATGGTTCAGACCGAACCGTCGCAACCTTTCGTTGGGTTCGGACCTGTTGGCCCCTCCTGGAGCGCTATTTTATAGCGCTCCGAATTCTCAATTGAAACACACACAATCAGAAAATCTCCTCTCTATACGTTCTGAACTGCGAAGAGAATTACTGACTGCGTTCTAAACTGGGAAGTGGAGTTCTGAAGCAACTTCCAACGGGAAGTGGGAAAGTCAGTTTCTGAAGCGACTTTCAAAGAAGATTCTGCAAATTCATTCTGAAAGAGGGCTCAGAAAATTCAACAGATTCTTTTATAGAATTGTTGTCTGAATCTGGACTTCAGAAGAAGAATATTCTTTAACCTTCCTCCGTCCTCTACAGTGGGTGCTCCTCCAAAGTAAAGGCAAATATTCATCCAAAATTTATCTTTGTGCCGCTGCTTCAACGATTCTGTGAAGGTACTGGTTGACTACGTTCGACCGTACGGTGATTTGGTAGTGCTATCCAAATACCGTGAAGGAGTGTTGTATCTTGGGAGACCAGCGTCCAGTAACCCGTTAGCACCGGTGCGGGGGACATAATTGTCTTAAGGAGATTCGCCCTAAAGCATACCTCACTCTAAGTACTGTATAAGTGAATTAATTTCTTTATACAGGGATATACTTATCAGTATATCGAGACTGATTTATATCAGTCTAATTGGTGTTTAACCGAGGAAGGAAATTGAAAGGTGGTTCTTAAATTAAGGAACGTTCTCTTGAACGGAAACCTCCCACCTGATATTTGCCGACCTAACCAATTAGATTGTTGATATTTCAGTGATCTTGAATAGTTGTCAGATTGATTCCTGTTAAGCAGAATCCAACAATCTTAAGACAATTAGTATTGAAGTTTCTTACTTCATTCTGCTTGAACTTGCAGAAAATGTCTAAGACTAATCAAGATAGCTCTAGTAAGGCACCAAATGTGCAGTTACAAGCTTTGATGCCAACTCCACTTCCTAACCCGAAGCCGAGAAGCCAGGAAAATTTGACGGCACAAATTCCAGAGGTGGCAATAGAATATGCTCTTCTACTTGACCACTCTTCATCTGGCCAGATTCCTGCAAGAAGATCCACCAGAGCCCGCAGCTGATGCATAGACTCAATGTGACTTCCTTTGCCGAAATTATATTTTAAATGGACTGGATGACTCTCTTTACAATGTCTACAGTCCTATCACAACGGCAAAGAAGTTATGGGCCAGTCTTGACAAGAAGTATAAGACTGAGGATGCTGGTACTAAGAAGTTCGTCGTAGGACGATTTCTAGAGTACAAAATAGTGGACAGTAAGACTATAATCAGTCAGGTGTAAGAGTTCCAACTTATCTTGCACGAGATAGAAGCCGAAGGTATGATTCTACCTGAAACCTTTCAGGTTGCTACTATCGTGGAGAAACTCCCACCTGCGTGGAGAGATTTCAAGAACTACCTGAAGCACAAGTGAAAGGAGTTAAAGTTTGAAGATCTCATTGCGAGGCTTCGAATTGAGGAGGACAACAGAAAGTCCGAGAAAAAGAGCAATAAGAACTCCTATGAAGCAAAAGCCAATGTGATCGAAGACTCAAAGGGGAAAGCGTCTACTTCCAAATGCTTAAAGCGGAAGAAGACTTCCCAGGGGTACAAAGGCAAAGTCCAAGAAGGCAAGAACATGCGCTTCAAGGGAACCTGCTACATCTGCAACAAAGAGGGGTATAAGGCGAATGAATGTCGCAGCCGTCTCAAAAGAACAAGAAGAGCCATCCACAGGCAAACTTGACCGACCATGAGTCGCCAAGCCTTTCAGTTGTGGTGTCAGAAGAATCTGACAACCAACAATAAGGATTGGTGGGTAGACACTCTGGGGCTACTCGGCACATCTGCTCTGAGAAACTATTATTCTCTGAATATCAAAAACTAGAGCAAGATGAGAAACTATTCATGAGAAATTCAGCCGTCTCAAAGGTTGAAGGAAAAGGCAAGGTCATCTTGAAGTGGACATCTGAAAAAGAGCTTACTTTGAACGATGTGCTACATGTTTCAGATATCCGCAAGAATTTGATCTCTGGATCAATACTTAATAAGAAAGGATTTAGAATGGTTTTTGAATCAGATAAATTTGTACTTACTAAGGGAGAGATGTATGTGGGAAAGGGTTATCTTGTTGATAGACTTTTTAAAACCAATGTTGCAGTAAAAGTCTGTGTATTTGTACCCGAAGCTTATAAATAAAGAAATTTTTTTTGTTTATTTGCTTGAGTCTCCTATTTTATGGCATGCTAGATTAGGGCATGTAAATTATAAGTCGTTAAAAAACTTGTCTAATCTAGGATATATTCCTAAACTCAACTTGGAAGAAATTCGCAAGTGTGAGATTTGTGTTGAGGCCAAGTTGGCGAAAAATTCATTTCACTCAATTGATCGAAATACAGAACCTTTAGGATTAATTCATAGCGATCTGTGTGACTTAAAGTTTATGCCAACTAGAGACGGTAAAAAGTATTTTCTTACTTTTATTGATGACTGTACAAGATACTGTTATGTGTATCTTTTAAATAGTAAGGATGAGGCAATAAATATGTTTATAACATATAAAGCCGAAGTTGAGAATCAACTCAACAAGAAAATTAAGATTCTAAAATCTGATAGAGGCGGAGAATATGAATCAAATGATTTTAGTGAGTTATGTGCTAATTTTGGTATAATCCATCAAACAACAACACCATATACTCCTCAGCAAAATGGAATTGCTGAAAGGAAGAACAGAACTTTGAAGGAGATGGTAAATTCCATGCTCGTAAGTTCTGGAGTTCCACAGAACTTGTGGGGAAACTCTATTAACTGCAAATTATATTCTAAATAGAGTACCCCACAAAAAACTTGGTCTTATACCATTTGAGTTATGGCATGGAAGGACACCTTTCTACCATTACCTCAAAATGTGGGGTGCCTTGCAAAGTGCTGGCACCATTACCTAAAAAGACTAAGTTGGGAGCAAAAACAATGGACTGCATATTCATAGGCTATGCCTTGAATAGTAGTGCCTACAGATTTCTGGTTCATAAATCAGAAATACCAGATATTCATGTAAACATGATTATCGAATCTAGAGATGCTGTGTTCTTTGAGGATATTTTTCCATATAAACGGGAAACAGATAAGACTACTGAGAAAAGAACACATAAGATGGCATTCAGGGACGAAAGCCCCGAGGAACCGATTGTTAATGCGGAAATTGAACCAAGAAGAAGTCAGAGATCTAGAATCTCAAAATCTTTTGGTCCAGATTTCATAGCATACGCTATTGAAAGCGAACTCAAACATTTTAAGAGGCTATGTCAACCCCAGAAGCACAAAATGTTATATACAATGGTAAGTCTAGACATGTTCGTCGTAGACATAATACCGTGAAGCAGTTGCTCTCAAATGGAATTATCTCTATTGACTTTGTATCGTCAAAGGATAATTTAGCGGATCCGCTTACTAAAGGTTTAAGTGGAGAGTGTATAACTGCGCATCGAAGGGAATGGTCTAAAAGCCTAACCTTACCGAGTCAGCTTAATGGAAACCTCACTTAGCGATTGGAGATCCCACGGACTAAGTTCAAGTGGAAAAACTAGTTATGATTGACTCAGCAAGTAAGCACTTGGGAGCTTGACTCTAATCCATTCCTAAGGTGCACATAAGTGCTTTTCTATAAGTGGATTAAGGATAAGCTTAACGCTTTTAATGATGCCTATATCTTGTTACTAAACAAGTGGAGTAGAGTAGACTACTCTTAATAGGACGATCACCTATGTGAGTATAGAGTTGGGTCGGCTCTTTAGGAATTGCTATGGAGGCTGTTATTCCCTAAAGATACTCTCTGAAACCAAGAATGTCCAGGGCCAAAACGGACACAACCGAGAACCAAAGTTGATTTGGAAAGTCATTGTGTGAGGCTTGTTGACTTGGCTTACACTAACGGCTAACAGTTTAAGACCTATTTCACTGATTAGCCAGTAAGTCCGATAAAGCTTTCGCTATGGAAGGTTCATGACCTAGTTCACCTATCCTGATGTAGTTTCTTTTCTAAAGTACCTTTCACAATAGAGTCAGTCTCTTTGTGTGTCATTTCCTTGAATCTCTATTCATTGTGGGGGATTTTTAGAATATGAAGAATATATATGTGAATCTTTGAATTGAATTACTGCGAGATCCGTTGATCGAATCAATTGGATGATGGTTGGAGTGTGTTCTCCTTCCATTGGGGATGAACGTGGTATATTCACATGTTCAATTCCGACTTCAAATGAATGAGATATTCAAGTCTAAAGATTACCTAATTCAAAGCCAAAATGGGATTAAAGGTAGCTAAAAGTATTTAGTCCCACATTGGCCATGGGATGGAAGTTCGTAGTGTTTAAATAGAGAAAATTGAGAACAAATGGCGTGCCTTTTGGGTACTTGGAGTTTTCGCGCGCAATTGGGAGGGAACCATGCCCGCTCATGCGTGCGCATGCCGCGCTGGCGACGGCGGCGGCCAGCCGACGCCAGCGCCGGTGCCGAGCCCGGGTCTGGGTCTGGGTCTGGGTTCGAGTTCGGGTTCCCTACCCGGCCTGGTTCTTTTTGAATCAGGTCTCACGGGTATGGGTTGCGAGCATACCCGCTCCGCTACCCGAACCAGACCCGCTCCGATCCGGATCCGAACCGCACCGCCAACGGACTCGCTCCGCGTCTGTTGGACTGTCAACAGTTGCGACTGTTGGGTCAACTGTTGCAACGGTTCAGACCGAACTGTCGCAACCTTTCGTTGGGTTCGGACCCGTTGGCCCCTCCTGGAGCGCTATAAATAGCGCTCCGAATTCTCAATTGAAACACACACAATCAGAAAATCTCTTCTCTCTCTATACTTTCTGAACTGCGAAGTGAATTACTGCGTTCTGAACTGGGAAGTGGAGTTCTGAAGCAACTTCCAACGGGAAGTGGGAAAGTCAGTTTCCGAAGCGACTTCCAAAGAAGATTCTGAAAAATTCGTTCTGAAAGATGGCTCAAAAATTTAACAGATTCTTTTATAGAATTGTTGTCTGAATCTGGGGCTTCTGAAGAAGAATATTCTTCAACCTTCCTTCGTCCTCTACAGTGGGTGCTCCTCCAAAGTAAAGGCAAATATTCATCCGAAATTTGTCTTTGTCCCACTGCTTCAACGATCCTGTGAAGGTATTGGTTGACTACGGTTCGACCGTACGGTGATTTGGTAGTGCTATCCAAATACCGTGAAGGAGTGTTGTATCTTGGGAGACCAGTGTCCAGTAACCCGTTAGCACCGGTGCGGGGGACTTAATTGTCTTAAGGAGATTCGCTCTAAAGCGTACCTCGCTCCAAGTACTGTATAAGTGAATTAATTTCTTTATACAGGGGATATACTTATCAGTATATCGAGACTGATTTATATCAGTCTAATTGGTGTTTAACCAAGGAAGGAAATTGAAAGGTGGTTCTTAAATTAAGGAACGTTCTCTTAAACGGAAAACCTCCCACCTGATATTTGCCGACCTGGCCAATTAGATTGTTGATATTTCAGTGATCTTGAATAGTTGTCAGATTGATTCCTGTTAAGCAGAATCCAACAGTTCTCAAATCAGGTATTGAACCCTCTCTCCTTTTTGCTACAACCAAGACTAAATGGAAATAGTCTTTTCACACCAATGCCTTCTTTTCTTCCTGCCTAGATCGAACTCTTAAGGCGACGGTCACGAAATTGGATTTAGATTTGTTGCACAGATTTGTCGCAATGGACCGATTGTTTTCCTAATAAAGCTTCCGACTTTGATCCCAACCAGCATAAAAGCAAAGGTATTGTCATAGGAACTGAGAGAAGAAAAAGAAATTTTGATTTATTGTGGTCTTCAAATAGCAAACGATAGCAAGAGCATTGATAGTCTGGAATTATATAGTTTTGACAGTTGAAATGTTTTGGCCGTCACTTGGTGATTCGAAGATTGATTTTGATAATCTTAAAGCAAATTTTAAATTTTTTGGTTGTTTTGAATGTAATGGTGGAAGTGGATTTGGTGGATTCCACTTTGGAGTAGGTTTTGTACAGATCGATGTTGGAATCGATAGTTTAATGCTCGATTTCAGCACTTTCTACATGAAATTGGATTTGGTACTATGGTTTGGGATTTTTATTTGGAATTTTGTTTGCATCTAATCATGCAGTGGAAGATCAAGATTCGTTAGTGAACTCGCTTGGAAGATTCAGTTTGGTTTGGTTCCTAATTTTGGCTCAAATTTTTTGTTTGGACAGCTTCAATTAGGTTCAGCTTCGGTTCGGTATTCTTTGGCTTGGTTCAGCCTTGGTTCGGTTCATATTCGTTTTGGTTTCAATTTTGGATTGGACGAGTTCTACATTGTTCAGTTAAATTTCAACAATTTGTCAGTTGTTCTTCAACAATTCGTCTTGGTTCAAATTTAGTTCGTCTGAGTATGTTTTAGATTCCAAGAGAGGATCATTTGAGATCCCGATGAAGGATCATTTTAGTTTGTTTGAGATCTAAGGATGACCATTTGATTCCTAGAGGAGGATCATTTGAGATTTCAGGAGAAGATCATTTAAGGTTTGAGTTTATTTCAGATTTCGAGAGAGGATCATTTAAGTTTGTTTGAGGTCTCGAGAGAGGATTGATTGAATTCATTTCAGATCTTAGGAGAAGATCATTTGAGTTTATTTGGATTAGTTGTCTTCAATTCGACAGTATCAGCATCAACTAGTATTTCAACATCAGCAATTCAGTGTTTGACATCGGCATTAGATTTTCTGTAGTTTCAATATTTTTTTTTTGTTTAGTTTGTGTTGTAAAAACTCTCAATGTCATATCGTCTTAAGTTTGAGAGGGGATATTGGATATAACAGAAAATAAACTAATTAGTAGTTATGTAGTTATTGAGTGCTAATAATGTTAGAAATCTTACAGAGTCCTAGTAGTATTATGAATCATAATTTGAAGAGAGTTTGATCTTGTATGAGTCAATATAAAGAGAAGATTGCTCATGACTTTATGTAATTTTGGTCTTCTCAATATCAGTACATATGTAGTCTTTCGTAATTTATAACAAGACATATGAACATGGCTGTAAGTTTGGAGTTAACAGAGCAGGTTATGAAGGTAATAGAGCTTTAGACTGAATACAGAATGGGATATTACTAATCTTGGAAGCTTATTGTAACGCCCTGATCCTGTGGATACGGGAACGTTATGGCGACGTATATACGCTGGGCGAAAATACCCTCACGTACGTACGCTAAGCCTCAGTACAGGGAATAAATACAATATACATAATATTTCAGTATTAAATAAGTACAAGAATACCTGCAAAAAGGGGTCAGTGACTATGATAGATAGGAAAATAGAGATAAATAAGGAAAAAAAAAAAAAGGACTAAATAATAAAGATACTTATGAATAATATAAATGGCGGTCTCCTATATGTATCCTGTGGAATATATGGTGCTATAAAATCTTTGAGCTCCAACCTGAACACGCAAACCCAGGGTCGTCAGAAAGCGATCTAATGAGTGGTAAATGAAGAAAGCGTAATAATTATTATAATAGTACAATCATGATAATATATAATACATGCCAAAGTAACAATGATACAATATAAATATTCTAATAATCGGTATATCGATATTACAAGTATGTTATCAATACTATAACATCATCAATACCTAGCATATTATAACAGCGTCATTACCACAATAGTATCCAATTTTATATCATTACTATCAGTTTATATATTATTCTCAATATGTGTAATATGATACAGTATTAAGTGTTCCTAATTTCATCAGTGTGCATAAGTAACATGTAGTAAGTTTTAATTACTTTATATTTCTTATTTAATCTAATGATAACAGTAGCATAATAGTGTCGTGATGAATATGAATATGTGGATATGAAGTATGCAGAATAACCATACTACAATGTTGTGATTATACAGTAACAGTATGGGTATACATGAAATAGAATACATTGAATGTAGAGTATTCGTGTACATGAATAGCGTGCCACCACACGAAGTGTAACAAGTATCAGAAAGTATAACAAGGTATACATGTGACACGATAGTGGATAAAATATCAGGAGTAGTAATAAGTACAACTAAACAGTAATATACATGTATCGAGCAAGTCATGCAATTTATACAATAATAACAATCAGTACCGCCTGGTATTTTAATCAATCTCTTTCAGTGTCTCATACCACTGAAAGTTCATACTGGAGCCCGCACTCTGGCCAAACCCATCCGAACATGGCATACGGGTACCATGATCCGAACGAGAGAGTAACTAAATAACAAGCATTCCTGTCGTTATCATTATTTATACTGTTTTATTATATTAATTGGAAATCCATGGTCAAGGAGCTCTTATCGGGTAGGTGTATCCCATGCATACCCGGATCATGGCCTTAAATAGTTCCCTGGCTACTAAGACCAGGGCTGGCCCGCTAAGGCGAAACAAGTAATGGGAAACGAGAGCTCAATGAGTTATAACGGGAAGGTAACCAGCACTACCATGTCGTGGGACAATAATGGATCAAACATCCACCCGATAAGAGCTAGTCAACCGTCAAGCCTCTCCCACCCGTGTTGTATATATTTTTTTAATCTACACAGTATATTAGGAGTAAGAACAGTGCATGGTACATGTAACACGATAACAAAATATAAGTTTTGTTGATAGCATGAAATAAGATAATGGGAAACGAAAAACAGGAGTTATAGGATTCTAGATATGCCCCCCATGGCTTAGATCCATGTGGCATTATTAGTTTCACACATCGCATATCAACAGCTCACATGTCCAGTAACAGGAATATCATATTCATATTAGTAACAAGAAACTGTCATGTAACATGAATACAGGAATATCCATATAATGGGAACAGTGATCCATGCAACAGGAATATAGAAACAATCAACACATATATACAGGCGAATCTATGTAACAGTGTTATAAGAATATGAAATAACTGTGTACAGAATATTCGAGTAGCGATAATATAAATATATAAAATAACGGTATTCAGTGGAATAGCGTATCCGTGTATCAGTGGTACATGAACATGAAATAATAGTGTCTAATGTAACAGTATTTGTGTAACAGTGATAAATATGCACGAAATGACAATGTCCGGTGTAAGAGTATATCCATGTCACAGTGCTATAAGTATATAAAATAATAATGTCCAGAATACTAAATGATACAAGTACATATAATGTTAATATTCGTGTAACCCTGATACAGGTACATGTAATAACGGTATCTACAATCATGACAACTCACACTCGTACAATGTCCAGTGTATCTATGGTTTAGTAACAGTGATAGTGTCATGGTGATATTTGTAACATGAACAGATGTCCAAGTATCTAGATCAATAGTAGTTATAATGGTTTCATTAATATTTATTTTTTCGATAAAGAATTATTTACAAGTATATAATTTCAAACTCTACGCAACCAATTTAATAATTATTAAAGTATTTACTAATCTGGAATTTCCTTTAATTCATCTCTAATATAATCACCTATATTTATATTAAATCATGAAACAAGCTAAAGTATTATTTTAACGATTATGTTTAATAAAACATCATGCATATTCTTATTACAATGATTTCCTGATAATTACAAGTTATTAAATAATATTACAGTGATTTACCCATAATCACGTCTTATTAAATAAAGCAATCACTCAATTTCATTAAACATGATAAAATATAATTTATAAAAAAAAACACTCACAAAGTGACAATTGAAATGTAGCTTTCTTTCCTACGACCGCAATGGTTCAAGAATCGTCCAAATCGAACTCCGGATGCTTAAGTTATCCCCAAACATTAAAATCATAACAAATAGGTTAAATATGAAATATTAAGG
Organism: Agave tequilana; assembly: GCA_038442645.1. NCBI lineage: Eukaryota > Viridiplantae > Streptophyta > Magnoliopsida > Asparagales > Asparagaceae > Agave > Agave tequilana. The sequence continues at coordinate 53,379 of JAVJIF010003575.1, read as the reverse complement.
TCTAAATTGTAATAATTGAATTTACAAGGGGTTTAAATGTAATTATACCTTTATTAGGTTTAGAAACGTGTTTGGGTTCCTAACGGGTCGGGTTCTTATCCACAACCCAACCCAATTGGATAAGTGATTAAGTAAATGGGTTTGGGTTTTTGGATTAATGAGCTATTGGGTTTAAACCCAATATATATATATAAGAGAGAGAGAGAACGAGTAAACGTAGATTGAGAGGGAGGAGCAGGGCAGCGCCATGGCTGCTCTGCAGGCCGGCGACGGCGATCAGATCACCAGTAACAACTGGGGAGAGAGGTAGAGAGGGGGAGAAGATAAAGAGGATGAGAAGGAGGAGAGAGATAAAAAAGAAAGAAGAAGAGGAAGAGAGAGGAAAATGGGTGGTGAATTGGTGGCTGCTGGCCGTAGCGGCGAGGCAGCAGAGCAGGGTGGCATATCCAGGAGGAGGTTGAGAACTATGGAGAAAAGAAGAAGAGGAAGGTAGTTGATGTGCATCGAATGGTAAGTGCACCAACGTTTACAAGTAATAAAGTAGTGAGTAGAGTATCGTTCCCACAAATTTTGTCTATTAAGTACCAAACTAATTTTTTCTAATTTTATTTGAATAATTGATTAAGAAGATGATTTGAAATAAATTACTAATAATAAACTTAAAAGAGTTGGTTTTTATAGAACAAAAGTGCAAGGTCAATTGATTTCAGTAAATATAATTTGATATAAATTATGCTTGTGCTAGTAAATTCTAATATTCATGTTAACAATCGGAAGTCCTTAACCTAATTAGTATTCTCTCTTGAGTAATACTAATTCTATCTTCTAATCAAGAATCTACAATCTCTCGATCCAGTAAATTTACAAGTTAGAAGAAGCATTAAATATGGTGGATTTTTCTATATGATTGTACAACTTCTTCGTCTTAACGTGCCAAGTTGTGGTTTCTATTCCTATGATGCTATGTTAGGTTATCTCCTCTTGATCTATTCCTATGATGCTATGTTTAGGTTATCTCCTCTTGATCTCAAACCTAACCATTCGTATAATTGTTGGCCACCAATTAATAATAAGAAATTTGGGAATAAAAACAACATGCAAAAGATTTAAACTTGAAGAACAAAATAGTAGAATAGCGCAAAGCAACAAGATTACATCGTCATACTATTTAACCTACATCAGTGTCCTAACTATGAAGAATTAGTTCATTTAAAAGAGATGCAAAATGTGATAAATAGTATGAACTTCATGAAATAATAAATTATAAGGAGAAAAAGAATAGAAAACACTAATTTAGGAACTCTAGATGATGCCTCCTCGCTGTTCTTCTTCAACTTCAATACGCAAAATTTATTCTCCAAAAGTCAAGAAAACTGAAATCTAAAATAATATAAATTTATTTATCTAATGATAGTCATGAGATTCATGAGATTGATACAATTATAAGAGATTGTAGCCCTTTATATAGACCTCAGAACTAATTCAATCAGGAACATATTAGGACTTCTAATCCTACTTCAGTTTGGTGTGGAAATTCAATCCTGAATTGATCTGCAAATAGCTGACGTTGATTGCTGAATAGGCTTACCGAACGATTGAATAGAAAATAGTATCAAGAAAAAGATTGTAACCCTTTAAGTCCTCTTTCTATAGCATCTTGAATCATCAGAATTAGATGCCTGTAGCGAATGTTATAATCAAAATATTAAAAGGTGTCCAGTCTAAATCCGAGCCTGAAACAGATTTTTGATCTATGTTGAACAGTAGACGGCCAGGTAGTTGAAAATTCGGCTACCCAGCTGAACTTTGATTTGATTTGATCTCAAATTTTTATTAGATGCTTTTTCATATTTTATAAAGTCTATTAGGTCTTTGCATGTCTGAATCTTAAAATATACTACTGCAATCATCTCTTTAACTTCGATTTTCTATTTTTTATCTCTTTTCTCTAATTTGTACTCTTGACCTAATTTCTGCATAAAAATAAACAAAAACACTCATGTAGTATTAAATGTGTAATAAAAGAGGTATAAAAGTGGTACAAAATATAAATGATAATCACAATTATCACAAACCCATACCTAACTTTTGCTAGTCCTCGAGCAAAATCCTAATCTAAAAGAAAAATTTTAAAATTAAAATAAAATACTCTAGCTCACTTTCGTAGGAATCACGGTTGCACTGAGCATGTGTAATAAGCTGTTAAACCCCTAGGTTACTCTAGTGGACGAGTATTGTCTCGTGAGGATTTGCAGTGAAATATACCCATAAAATTCAAAGAAAAAAAGATAAAGAGATTGAGAATAAGGATAAAGAAAAATAAGGATAATTGAAAAATAAAGAAAGAGAAAAATAAGAAGAAAAAAATATTTTTTTCAATAAGTATTAGTAGCAAATAAGACCAATAGTTTTCATAAGCAATCATCTTCAAGTTCAATCTCTTATCAAGAAATCTCATCTTCTTATCTTAGAGATTTAAATTCTAATATATCTCACCATCTTTCCTAAGTTTTCTGATCATATGTATCTTTGTGAACATGCGATAGCTCTTAACTTGGGATTTTGATTCAAACTTTTCATACTTAACTTTTTTTTTACAATATAGAAGTTTCGAAGTATTACCACTTCTTTGCCCTATAAGCACTTCTTTTTTTTTTTACATATAACTTATCCAATTATCTTTCGTGTAAATATCAAGGCTTCTTGAGGCCAAGATACCTAACTAATTGATCTTTAGACTTGTTAATAAATATAATTTTTTTATATTTTTTTCAACTTACCTAACTATCTTTCGCGTAAATAAAAAGGCTTCTTGAGACCAAAGTATCTAGCTAATCAATAATTTTTTTTCTTTTTTTTCAGTATTAAGTAATCCTCATTATCTTAAGCTTAAACTAATATGTAAGTGTAGATAAGATGCATATTCATGTAAACAAATTCTCGATAGTATTCAATTTTTAGATTTTTCATCTCTTCTCAAAGAATTAGAGAATCTATCAAATTGATATGCCTATCCAATTCAAACCATATGGTCACTAAATATCTTAAAACTAGATAAAATTACGGATATTTAATTTTTTTAGTTATTAAAAAAAAGAGAAATCTAGTAAAAATCTTTAAAAAATTCTAACCTAAAAATAAAGAAAAGGAAACTAAAATCCTAGATCTCTCCTGCATACCTAAACTGTGGCATTTCCTCATGCAAAGCAAGATGAAATAGTAATCCATGCAAATCACAAATATATATCACCTCCCCAATTTTTTTTAATTTCTAGACATCATGAACAAATTCTCTATCAGAAATTATCCATGTCTATAAAATAAATAAAAAAATCATAAACATTCATTAATAGGAAAGAAATCACCTAGAAAATTTCAGAATTTGGATCCACAAATGTTTTCAGCTATCCAGCCGAAATGTAAGCTGCCTAGCCGGACTTTTAGCTCTACTAGTTTTGGTTTTGGTTCACTTGTTTCTATCATTTTGGTTGTTCATCATGTAGATTTGATTTTGAATTTGGGTTTGTTGAGGTATTTGGTACAGAAAAATAAAATAAAGTAAGAAAAAACAAACAAAAATCTAAAAAAAAGAGGTTAGAAAACTTAGGGTGTCTCCCAAGAAGCGCTTTAGTTTATAGTCTTTAGCTAGACTTTCTCTGATCTTCATGGAGGCTCATGTATGGAAGGTGTTTGCCTCGATAAGTTTTTTGCAATCTTTTGGACTTTCTTCCATATTTTATTTGGCGGTGCAGCTTTCAAGTAGAAACTTTGTTTCTTAATTTTTGCATTCTTGGACTTGGTGGACTTGGGTTGATTGGATTCTTTGCTATGCAGCTTTTGAGGCTTCTAGTTTGGTACTTCAACTACTTGCTTATCCTTGATATCAATTTGAGGCAATTCTCGACATTCGATGGTTGTGGCGTGACTTTAAAACTTTGAAAGTAACTTACTCATCTTACACCCGAAGGAGTTTTCCTTTTTTCCACATCAATCAAAATTCTTCCTGTGACTAAGAAAGGTCGGCCTAATATGAGGGGAACATTACTATCTTCCTCCATATCTAACACGATGAAATCGGCAGAAAAATAGAACTTGTAGACTTTAACGAGCTCATCTTCAATAACACCAAGCGGGTATCTACCCGCCAATTGGAGTGAGACAGTAGTCTGCTTCGGTTCTCCCAGACCTAATGCTCTGAAAATAGAGAGAGGCATTAAATTTATACTTGCACTAAGATCACATAAAATATTGTCGAATTTAAAATTTTCAACAATGTAAGGTATAAAAAAACTCCCTGGATCTTTAAGTTTAGAGTGTAGTATATTGTGCAAGATAGCACTGCACTCCTCGTTGAGCTTAATTATTTTGTACTCTTTTAACTTCCTCTTCTTAGTTAGGATCTACTTCATGAACTTTGTATATTTAGATTCTGTTCAAGAGCATCTATGAACGGAATATTAATACGTAAATTTTTGAAAATATTTAAAAAGTTAGAGAAATCCTTATCTATTTTGTTTTGTCTGAGCCTTTGATGAAAAGGAAGTGGGGGAACATATGGTTTCATTGGGAGTTCACTGCAGACTTTGAATCAGGCTCAGATTCCAATGTGGTTCGGCTGTTCGGTCGAATTTTTTTGCTGCACAGCTGAAAATTCTTCTCTGCTTTGGCCTATCTTTAAATGGTATTTTGGACTTATTTTTCACTACAGCTACTTACTTTCTTCATAATTAGAAAAAAAAGCTCACCTTCCTATTTTTATACACTACAACATCATCCACATCAGCATAAGTTTCCTCCCAATCACCACTTTTTTATATATTTTCATTTTCTTTTTTTTCTCTTCCCTATCGTCCACGATATTGCTCTTCCCTCAACCCTGGTCATGACACAGAGTAATTCGCGAATCAACCAGCGTGGTCAGATTGCTGTGGGATAACGAGGGTCTTAGAGGGCGGGGAGCCCCCTACCGAGGGTCTCGGAGGACGGAAGCCCTCCGACCATCTTTTTTGGGATCAAATTTTTGTAGATCGTATTGTTCGTACTCGTGATGAGTTTTTGTTTGTGTTTATAATCAATGTGATTTCTATATCTGGAAAGCATTGGGTATCATTCGATATCAGTGAACGAGGGTCTGCTGATGATGGCGATACTGATATGAGCTCTTGTGAGAACTGTGACTATGGTTGCAGTCTTTTATTAATTTGAAAATTAGGGCATTTTGTGACAGTAATCATTGTCGTAGTCCCAATATAAGCTAGAAATTTGTGTTTTTTTAGGACTGCGACCACCCCTTATAAAGACTTAAAAATAAGACATTTTAGTAAATTGTGATCATGGTTGCAGTCCTAAAAAAGAGGATTGTGATCATGGTAGTAATCCTATAAAAACTCAGAAACATGTTATTTTTATGAGCATTGCGATCACGCAGTCCTAATAAATAAGACTGTGATCATGATCGAAGTCCTATAAAAAAACTCTAAAACATGATATTTTTATGAGGACTGCGATCAGGGTCGCAGTACCCGCTTTTTTGAAGCGATCCACTTTTTTCGAAGCGAGGACTGCTTCAGTATTTGACACCTGGGTGTAGGTGATTAGTGTAAAAAAAAGATGTGTTGTAGGGAATTAAATTATAAACTAAATTTTTTTCTAAATTACGATTTGACATAAGGGACTGTAGTGAAATCACCATGTATGCATATAAACACACAATGCATATAACACAAAAGTACAATATTATATAACCCTCTCCCACCTCAAATCTCAAATGCATCTTCCAAAATCACAACAATAAGGTAATTAAAAATAATACAACAAAACCCAAAAAAAAAAAAAGCAAAACGAAAAAGAGATTGAATGAGTTATTACATGAATAAAAATGAAATAACATAATAATCACCTACTTAAGCCTAAGCCCAAATGCAGTGCCATCTCTAAACAAGCAGCCGCGCAGCCCCGCCCGCAGCCAATGCGACTAACGCCATGCTCACGCCGCACATGGCCGCGCTCGACCCGTCGAGGGTGGACGCCGCGGGCTCCATCCCCGGCGCGAGGGAAGACGATGGTGATGGAGTCGCAGACGGTGTCGGAGACGAAGCGGTGGGGGCCACCGTGGGGACCGTCAAGGCCGGAGCGGGTGCGGGCGATGCGGGCGGAGGCGATGGCGACGATGAAGGGACCGGAACGGGAGGTGGAGTTGCGGGAGGTGGAGATGCAACTGGAGGTGGAGTTGCCGGAGGTGGACTTGCAACAGGAGGTGGAGTCGCAGGAGGTGGAGATGCAACTGGAGGTGGAGTTACAACAGGAGGAGGAGTTGCGGCCGGAGGTGGAGTTACGACTGGGGGAGGGGCAGAGACGGGAGGTGGAGTTGACGCTGGGGAGGAGTTGTGGTGACCGGAGGAGGGGCGGTGGTGGCCGCAGGCGGGGAGCGGTGGTGGCCGGGGAGGGTTTCCGGCCGAGCCGGAAGGCGAGGTGGCAGGGCCCTGTGCAATGCAGGTGGAGAGAAGGGCGAAAGGAAGGAGGGAGCTAGCATTGAAGGAATGAATGCCATGATTGGCTTTCGTTTAGCTTTATTGTGATATCTCTTCTTTCTTTCTCTCTTGAGAAAAGAAAGAGAGGAGAATAGTGTTGAGGGTGAGATAGAAGAATGAGAGAGTGGGATGATATATAGTGAGCAAATGTAGAGATCTAGAAAGAGGACAGCTAAGCTAGGAAGAGTATGAGGAAGGAAGAGGGTTAGCCCGCTTTAGATTTAGGGTTAAGTGAATAGAGCCCCTCGAACTTAAATGAATATCTTTTAGCCCCCTGATTTTTCAATAGAACCATTTTTTTTTCTTTGGAATCGGTTTTACATCGCAATTTTCTATTTCTATCCTGAATGATGATTTAAAGACCGTATTAGTTATATTTGACTGACATAATATTCTATACCGTTACTGAAAACTGGTGACATAATCGAAAATGTATTTCAAAAGATAGGGAGGCTCAGACAAATTCATTTCACTTAGAGGGGGCTGAAGAAATTTTCTCGAGATTAATTTTTTCTCCCTCTTGTTCTGATTAGTTTCACTAGCTCTCACTTTGGACAGTGGTGGTGTTGACAGGACTCCAAACAGGGCCACCACACATCTCTGGAGTGCTACAGCTTATCTAACTAATTTAGGCATGATTGATTTTCATTTTCTTTTAAGGAAAAAAGAAAAAATGATAAGGACTGCCTAACAATTAATCTGGAGAGATCAATCATCAACTTAATTATCACTGACTCTCAAATAATGACAATTTTTTCTTCCTTCTGTGCAGGGGACACTTGTCCTCTCTTTTCCTCTACTCTATCCCTTCCAGAATAACTTGGGTGAGTGTAGTGACCACAAAATGCAAAAGAAGAGAAGTTCATGAAGAATTGTGATGATAGAAAGAGAGTAGGTCCTTCAGTTGTTAGGAAAGCAAGGATATATATTTTATCCTTTCTTTCTCTTTTTCCATCTCAAGATCATTAATTAAGTCGTTAGAATTATCGGGTTGGGGAGAAATGAAACATGGCCAACACCAATTATCACCAATCATGTCATGTACTTATATTATGAGTTGGAGTTGTGTCATTCTAGAAGGATTCGATGTCAAATCTTTTCCACTGAAATACAATCCTACAACATTTGAATGTAAGATCCACTTCGTTAAAGTTGGTCTATATTATTTCAAGTAACTAAAAATCTCATGTATTTTGAAACTTTTTACACATCCATTAAGTATACACAAAAAGATAACTGAAATAATGAGTTAGTTAGTTTAAGGTGTAGAATATTTGAAATCTAATAAAAATTGGAGTGTGGGTGTTTTTAAATGTTTAGATCATGATGAAATGGTCGAATCGAGAATTTGTATGTCTAAAGATGTATATCTAAGCAATATGTTATTTTGACTGTCCATGAAGTGCAAAAAGTATTCAAATACATGATTTTTGTTTTTAGTTACTTGAAATAATATAGATCAACTTTAACGGAATGGATCTTGCATTCAGATGTCATAGAGTTGTATTTGAGTGGGAAGGAACGACCTCGAATATTTCCGGAATGACACAAGTCTATCTCATTACATATAGTGTGACATAATAGTAATATCTGAATTGTTGACACTCCGACAAGACAAATTCTCAGCAGCACTTCAACCGGTCCGAACGATGTCTAACTTGTCGACACTTCCTAAAGACGACATGTAACCCCCTGCTTCCCGGTATACGTATCCCGTATCGGTACGCGATACGACGTACAAAATTGATTTGATCTCCGTGGTAGTCCGATTGAGCTGATTTCAGTTTTAAAATTATTTTCTAATATTTTAGATTTTTCAGGAGTTTCTAGAATTTTTTTGGATTATTTTGGAAAATCTCCGTAGTCCGTGTCGACCGATACCGATAATAGGCTTTACGATTTTTATTTCATAAACGGAGTAGAATTTTAGAATCCGCTTTCACCATGTGCTTTAGAATCATGTTATCTACGTTCGGGTATTTTTGAAAATTTTTCTGAATTTATGAGAAATCGGGCCAAACCGGTGCCGACCAGTATCGGGCGAGACACTCCAGGATTTTTAATCTACAAAATGGATTGAATTTCCGTAAACCGACTCTTTATCTTATGTCTCAGAATAATATTCTCTATTTTCTGTAATTTTGGGTACCGTTCGGGACTAGTCAAAATTTGGGCTGATTAAATAATATTATTTTAATTTTTTAAATTCTTTTCTTTTCTTTTTCTTTCTTCCTTCTTCCCACTCTCTCTCTTCCACCGCCATTGACCAAATGGCGTTCCCCCCTCTTTAAAATCCAATTTCTCACTCTCTCCCCTCTAACTACAACCTCCCCTCTCTCTCTAAGAAACTCTCTCTCTCTCTCAATACCATTTCTCTCTCTCTCTCTAACTCTCTCTATCTCTCCCTCTCTCTCTGTACAGATCCTCCCACAAGGGGAGAGGCTGCTCCCTTAGCCCGCAGCCAAGCCAAGCGCGGCCGGTGCCACCGCCGGCCGCCGCGACCCCAGGCCGCGCCCCGGCCACGGCTGGCGCCGCCACCACCCCTCCTTCTTCTTTCTCTTTTCTTTTCTTTATTCTTCTTCTCTTTTCTTCTCTTTTCTCCTGCTGCTTCATTCCCTCTCTCTCTCTCTCACTTGCACCCTCTCTCTCTCTCACCTTTTCTCTTGGCCGACCGCCGCCGCCGGCCGGGACTGCCGCCGGCAGGCGTCGCCGGCCAGCCGAGCTGGCCGGCCGGCCCGAGCAAGCAGGGGCAGCAGCAGCAAGCTGCTGCTGCTGCTATGGGTGTCTTGGAGTGGGTTTGGGTGCTGCTGCTACTATGGGTGTCTTGGAGTGGGTTTGGGTAAAACCCAAACCCAATAAATCCTATTGGGTTCATGACTAACCCAATTAGCCTCCAACCCGACCCGTTATCCATTAACCCATTTGACTTAAGTTAGTGGGTGCGGGTTATTGGATCTAAATCCGACCCGTCAACCTCAAACCCGCATCCAAACCCAATAAAGGTAATCTTACGGAAAACCCCCTGTTACTTTTCAGTATTTGCGTTTTAAATATTTTTATTTACATATTTAACCTATTTCCGTTACTTTTAGCGTTCGGGCAATATCAGGAGCATCCGGACTCCAATTTGGACGGTTCTGGATCCGTTGCGATCGGGAGGAAGAGAGCTACATTTCCATGGCCAGTTTATGAGTGTTTTTATTTTATAAAGTATATTTTATTATGTTTAGTGACATGCATTGATTGCTTTCTGTGGCAGATATTGATTAGGGATAAAATACAGTAACGATTAATTATTAACGGGTAATGATTGGACAGTCATTGTAATAGGAATACCCAGAAGATTATTAGTCATTTGAGGTAATAATAGGAACTATAACTACTGGCATAGACAACTCGGATACAGTCATCATACTTGCACAGGCACTGACACTCGGCCACTATGTCACCACATGCTGACACTATTATGTCATGTATTGGATCACAGTTAGATAACTATCGTTACATGTATACTGATCTACGGTATTCGATAACACTACTCTGTCACTAGATACGACTGCAGGACACCGGCATTGTATGCACTGATATTACCTATACATGTATCCCCGTTGCACAGATATTTTGACACTGTCACCGTTACAAACCACCGATACACTCGACATAGTGATTGTATGGCAACCTTTGATACACTACACGGGACATTGTTATTGCATGTACATGTTGCACAGATCCTATGACACGTCTCACGTTCGTATTCATGTGCACCACTTCACGGCATACCGTCATTTCCTATACCGTTAGCATCATTACATGGATTCTCGGCAGATCACTATTACACATGCATACATGGTTTCTTTATTCTTGTCATATGGATGCCCGTTCATATTACATGTATTATTGTGCCATGTTACCGTATTCATGTTATATGATTGTTTCCTGTTACTGATATGGATATTCCCGATACTGGACATTAGAGCTGTTGATATGCTATATGTGGACTTTCACATCTATTGTTCCCGTTTCCCGTTATATTGTTCATGTTATATTGTTCCCGTTTCTCGTTATATTGTTCTATGATATCGACAGAGCTCTGGTCCAGTTATCATGTTACCCGTATCATGTACTGTACTTATTCTTGTTCCATTGTATACTTGACATATCAGATCATAAAGCTAACTTGGGTATGGAGGAGACTTGACGGTTGATTAGATCTTATCGGGTGATGTACTGGATCCATATTGTTCTCCCACTGCAGGGGACGGTAGTGCTACCTACCAATTGCTCCATGAGCTCTTGTTACTTGATTCATGCTCCCCTCTTAGCGGAGGGCCTGGTCTTAGCAGTCAGGGGTTTGTTTAAGGCCGTGATCCCGGGTATGCACGGGATACACCTACCCGATAAGAACTCCTCGACCATGGGTTTCCAATTTACATAATAAAACAGTATACACAATAGTGACGTCGGGAACACTTGTTATTTGGTCAATCTCTCGTTTGGATAATGGTACCCGTAGGCCATGTCCGGATGGTTCGACTGGAGTGCGGGCTCCAGTATGAACTGTCAGTGGTATTGGACACTGGAAGAGATTGAGTAAAATATCGAGTGGTACTGATTGCTACTATTGTATAAATGACATGACTTGTCTGATACATGTATGCTATCTTGTTACTGTTCCTGATAATGTATCCTATCATGTTCCATGTATACTTGTTACTTGACCTGTTACATGTTACACTTTCTGTGATGGCATACGACTCATAGATATACTCTTCATTGCATGTATTCTGTTTTCTGTATATCTTGCAGACATCATTACTGTCTAAGCACAACACCTGCGTGATTATATTGCATCGGCCCACTTGCATGTTCATTTCTATCACGTCACCACTAGCATGTTTATTTCTATTACGTTACCACTAGACATCATTATTTATGATATAAATTGGATACGACTATCGACATGACCCGAGGATAACCGGCTAGGTAGTGATGGTATCAAAAGATGACATGTGTATATCTTTCTATTGCTTCTTATATACTTATTGTATGGTATGACTAGTACCACATCATGTATTATATAGTAGTATCGTGCTTGTAGTACTATAGTACATATTACTGCCTCCTTCATTTTACCACTCACTAGGTCGCTTTCTGACGACCCTGGGTTTGCGTGCCCAGGTTGGAGACCCGAGTTCTCGTATCGGCAGATAGTCCCTTGGGTTCACATAGGAGGCTCCTCATCGGGACCATTCATAGGTATCTTTATGAGTTATTGCTGTTATCTTATTTATTCCTGTTTTCCTATCTGTTATGATCACTAACCCCTTTCTTTTGGTATTCTTGTACTTATTTCCTGCTGGAATATGGAGACTATGTCCTGTACTGAGGCTTAACGTACGCGTGAGTGTGTTTTCACCTCGCGTATGTACGTCGCTATAACGTCCCCGTACCTACGGGATCGGGGCGTTACACGACAAGTCGCAGACAGACTGAAAACCTGTTCGTCCCTGATGGACTAGACGATGATTTGGACTCCATTGATCTAGTGAAGCAGACAGTGAGCCATTGTTGTCCTCTGAAGAAAATTCAGGAAGCTAAAAACCTAGCTTCGCTGCAAGCTACATCTGCTAGTGATTGAGATTTTACCTGCACACATAATATAGAATATTAGATTTAGAATAAGATGTGCAAGGTACTCAATTCTAATCCGCGGTAGCAATGGCTATGCGGGTCGTGATCCTCAGGGAGGGAACTGCGATGGAAGCGTTTAAGCAAGTTATCTCTTTTTTATTTATTTTTATTATTTACAATGGTATTTACAATGAAGTGGAAGAAATAAGTTGGAAATAAGTGGAGTTTGTCATCTAATCTAAAGAAATAGAAGAAAGGAAGAAGATTATAAACTAGAAAAATACATACCTACCTCTTCAGTCTTACTTACCTTTGAACCTTTTACTACAACTTACTTTGTCTTCGAAGGCGTACAAGAATGGCGTATAGGATCGTCCACCTTCGCGATCTACACTACGAAAAGAAAAGACTGGCAAGCGACGGCTTGTTCATCTCCATAGGCCTTCAAGGGCTCTTCTTCGGCTAAGCGGTCTCGAAGCGACCAGTTCTCACGGTTTGCAAGACATCAGAGAGAATAACACAAATATAGAAAAATAAAACAAGAATAAAACACGAATACAAAGAATAGACATAACAAAGACAAACCTTTGAGTGGATTTCATTAACAATGGAAGAAAAGTAGGCTTACACCGCTGTCACCTCAGTACAAGCATGGACTGCATCCTCTATGAAAGCTTCCTCCACTCTCAGTTAAAAAAAATTACAAAAGAAAACGAAAATAAAAACCTAACCTAAACTACAAATTAGCCTAAGAAACCCTAGAATTTGCTCTGTATTTTCTGTACGCCCTTTCTGTTGCGTCTGCAGGGGTATTTATAGGTGTAGAAGGAGGTAGAGTCCCAACACAACTCTCCCACGAAAACTGGTCCCCGGATAAGACTGGATTGCCGCGAATACGCGGCTTGGGCCGCGTTTCCGCGGCCTGGTAGTGGCAGATGGCCACGCGCTTTGGCACGTGGCTTCCCCTGGTCGGTCCATCTGCGCGTTGTCTTCTGGAAGTTGCATCCTGGCTCTTTATCTTGGGATTTCGAGATAACTTGGGAAGCAAGTTACCTAGATCTCAAATCTCCCTATCTTTTTAAACGAATTTCCTTATCTTTGCACTCTCTTCTTTGGCTTTTATCCTCATCATGCAAGTGTTTAGGGTTGAATAGAAGTCTATCCTTCCCTCTTCTTTGTATTTGCAACTATTGCCCTTGTGTAATTGCAATTTTGACATTTAATAATTGCAACTTTTGCATTGGGCTTGAATATGGGCTTTTGGGCTTCTTTTGAGGCTTTATTCTTTTATTTTTATTTCTCAAGGCCTGCACACAATAAATCATAAAATATTAGTAAATGTGCAGAATTATATAAATAAATATGAAAATGTGATGGTAAATGTAATGATATAAATACACTTTTCACTACCAATCACACCCCCACACTAATTTTTTTGCTCGTCCTCGAGTAAAAATCAAAAAGAAAACTAATCTAGCTAACTCACTTTCGTGGGAATCACGATTGCACTTAGCACGTGCAACAAGCCGTTAAACCCCTAGGTTACCCTAGAGGACGAGTGTTGTCTCGTGAGGGTTTTCAGCGGATTACACCCACAAAATCTATAAAAAGGAAAATATTTGAAATACGTTTGAAGAGACTAAGTAGTCTATAAGTTTTAGGATCCTCATTTTTATTCATTCTTAAACTTAGTCTTTATATAGTAAATTGTTTTCATTTTAAGTAAGGATCAAAATTGAATTTTTGTATAGTCTTTTTCGTTACCAAAAATCATATGCATCCTTATGGATTTTTACTAGGAATTTCTTAACTTGGACTCTCATGCCTCTTTATTATTATATATATATTATTTCTCTTTTTTTTTAATATGTATAACTCATCTAATTTTCTTTCGTGTAAACATGAAGGCTTCTTGAGGCACTCATACCTAACTAATTGACTATTAGATGTGTTAATACATATATAATATTTCTCAGTTTTCTTAGGCTTTCTAATCCACCCATGTAGCGAACTTAAAGTCGGTGGCTCCCAAACCGGTCGGCTTTAGGGCACCAGGTGAGAAAACACCCCGCGGACTTAAGTATTCGAGTGAACTAGGCAACAAAACTAAGGACTTTATTTTATTTAGAACTCACCTTTAGGCGTGAATACTTATGCTTCTTGAGGCACATGTATCCAGCTTTATTGGTGATTGATTTTTTTTATTTTTTTATGAGGCACAAGGGTCTTTGTCTTAGAATCCTAGATATGCATTAGGTATGCACGTTTCATTAAGGTAAAAATTAAGACTAACTACTTATTCAATTTCTCCTCCTATACCTAAAAATTCAACAATTTATTTATTTTGACCAAGTTTTTAGAAATTCTAATCATGATTTTCCTAATTCTTAAGACTAACTTAGATTTCTTTCAAAAGATAAGTCAAAATATTGTCCTTTTTATAATATATTTTTTATTAGCAATTTTTGTTAGTTTCTACCTATGTTAGTATGTTAGTAAAGCCTCCCCCCATACTTATCTCATGCATTGTCCTCAATGTATGAATGAATGCATATATGCATGAAAAAGAAGAAGGGAAGGCAGAAGTTACCTGAAGGTGGTGGTTTCGGTGGTGGTCTAATTGGGCCAAGCGTTGCTACCCAATCAAGATAATGTGGTAGTTCACGGAGGAACCCACCAAAAATTTCTCTTGTATAACCCACTAAAATGTATGTATGATCATTTTTTAATTCCACCCCATCAAATTTCCATAATTCATAATTATATTCAGAGTCAATTGTGTCAACCTCCTTGTCCCAAAATAGAGTGTGAAAAAATGGAATGATTGAATTGGACGTGGGAAGTACGGGAAAGAATACCGACTCAGGAAAGAAACTTAAATCAAGTAAGGGTTCAGGAGTCGGGCTAGATTTAGGAAGTGGGTCCAAATCAATAAGCTGAAACTCAAGTCCACAATCAGTTTCCCACAATAGAATGTGACTCAATATTGGTGATTCAAGTTCAGAAATGATAGGTGTGGGAATCAAAACTGACTCTAAAAGATTACCTAAGTCGGGTAACAAAACAGGAGTCAATAATGATTCGGGAATTTGAACTTGATCATAGATTTGAGAATCTAGGTCATATGTCTCATTGAGTTCAATATCATAAAAATGAGAACTTGCCAATTTATCCATAGGACTTTCAAAATTATAAAATTGGTCAAGTTCAATATGATCATCAAAAATGCGTGATTCAATTTCATGATGAATTGGCACAGGATCCAATGTTGACTCGGGAGAAGTAAAATCAGGTGGAGACACCGGAGTCATTATTGAATCAGGAAGTAAAATTGAATCATCAAGTTGGGGATCATGATCATATTCATGCTCAAGTTCTATTTTAGGAAAGGAATAACTTGCCAAACTATCCATTGGAGTTTCGGCAAGCTCAAATGATGGTACTGAATTAGAATCTTGTTGTCCAAAGCAACGTGACTCTTCGGCTCTAAGAGAGTGGTCAGCGAAAGCAGAATTGGCCGGACGGTGAGAACGTAAAGATTGAACCATCATATCTATTTCATGATCACGAGCTAATCTAGCCTGAGTCATGGCTTCAAGCATCTTTTCATAGTCGATTGGTGCATCATTTTGTGATTGGACTTGAAAAGAGGAAGTGTAATCGTGATGAAGTTGTGAGTCGATCAGATTTTGTGATTGTTGCTCGGACTCACGCATCATCATGTCAAAGATTGATGGTAATTGTTGCTTGGACTCATGCATACTCATCATTTCCCGGATAGATGGTTTTCTATTCTGAATGGGTAGATCTGAGTATGAATCTTAGGAATATTGTGGACAAGGTGGATATGGAGGACAAGTTGGTTGAAAATTAGACTCGGGGGAAGCGAAACCCCATGAACTCTGTGAAGAGTCGAAAGTGGTATGAAAATTATGGTCATAAGATGGGGGGTATGGGTTATATTTATTCGGATAAGACCATTCCGGCACACTAGATTGGTCAAAGTTATGATATGCCGGGTTGGTAATATCCGAAAAAGAGGGTGGTGTGTAATATGGATTAAAATTGGAAAAATTATTATTATATGCCATATCACACAATCATAAATAAAGAAAAAGAAACAAACAAATAAGCAAACAAAAATAAAAAATTCTAACCTAAGTTAGGGTAGACCTATGACCTAGACGAGTCCTAACTGGTTAGACTGTCCACGGAGGTAGGGTGTAGACTTTGACCACAAGTTAATCAGCCAGGTCAGGGCAAGATTGGTAGAAGGTTTTCCGTCAAAGACGTTCCTTAATTAAATAACTACCAACCTTCGGGCTTTCGGCCCTCAATCCCTTTCCTAGACACTGATTTGGCAGGAGTCAATTTCCAACACTGTTCCCCCTTAGGAT
This sequence comes from Agave tequilana, assembly GCA_038442645.1. Classification (NCBI taxonomy): domain Eukaryota; kingdom Viridiplantae; phylum Streptophyta; class Magnoliopsida; order Asparagales; family Asparagaceae; genus Agave; species Agave tequilana. The sequence continues at coordinate 36,821 of JAVJIF010003575.1, read as the reverse complement.
AATCTCCTAATTGAGTCCGAGATGTCCCTAAGGCCAACGTCTACTAATTTTTACTTAGGCTTGGGTTAGTGAGTGCTTGGAATATGATTTTTGGGCCAAGGAAGGGTGATGAAATCCCCACCTTATCTTGTTAATGGTTATGCCCTTAGAATAAATTTGTGCAAGTGTATAAAATATGTAAATAAGATTCACTCAAAGCATGAAAATCAACCAAGAGATGAGTCCTATTCTACATGAAATGCGAACGTACCTTGCTCCAGCACTCTTCAATAGTAAAATAAAGGAATTGAAAAGACACGTCCCTAGGATGCAAACGTCTAATTAATTTTTTATCTTTTTCAACAAATATTTTACTGTTAATTAATTAGCAGTATACAGGTTTATCACAGAACAAATTTTAACAGAGCAGAAAACAAATCTTGCAATTTGTAGCAACCTGCAGGAAGATCTGTCAGTAATGAACTACTAAGGCCGCGGGAACGCGGCTATTACCGCGGATCTGCGGCACTATAGTAGGCTCTGATGCTCTGCCTTCGAGGGCAGAGGCACAGAGTTGCTATAAGTCCACTTCTGCTGTTTCCTGTTCTCCAACCTGCAAACAGAAAGAATAAAAGAATTAGTTAATAATTAATTTTTTTTAGAGATAAACTTACCGTCCCTCCCCGGCAATGGCGCCAAAATTTTGATTGAGATTTTACCTACACAGATAATATAGAATATTAGATTTAGAACAAGATGTGCAAGGTGCTCAATTCTAATCCGCGGTAGCAATGGCTATGCGGGTCGTGATCCTCAGGGAGGAAACTGTGATGGAAGCGTTTAAGCAAGTTATCTCTTTTTTATTTATTTTTATTATTTACAATGGTATTTACAATGAAGTGGGAGAAATAAGTTGGAAATAAGTGGAGTTTGTCATCTAATCTAAAGAAATAGAAGAAAGGAAGAAGATTATAAACTAGAAAAATACATACCTACCTCATCAGTCTTACTTACCTTTGAATCTTTTGCTACAACTTACTTTGTCTTCGAAGGCGTACAAGAATGGCGTATAGGATCGTCCACCTTTGCGATCTACACTACGAAAAGAAAGACTGGCAAGCGACGGCTTGTTCATCTCCATAGGCCATCAAGGGCTCTTCTTCGGCTAAGCAGTCTCGAAGCGACCAGTTCTCACGGTTTGCAAGACATCAGAGAGAATAACACAAATATAGAAAAATAAAACAAGAATAAAACACGAATACAAAGAATAGACATAACAAAGACAAACCTTTGAGTGGATTTCATTAACAATGGAAGAAAAGTAGGTTTACACCGCTGTCACCTCAGTACAAGCATGGACTCCTTCCTCCATGAAAGCTTCCTCCACTCTCAGTTAAAAAAAAATTACAAAAGAAAACGAAAATAAAACCTAACCTAAACTACAAATTAGCCTAAGAAACCCTAGAATTTGCTCTGTATTTTCTGTACGCCCTTTCTGTTGCGTCTGCAGGGGTATTTATAGGTGTAGAAGGAGGTAGAGTCCCAACACAACTCTCCCACGAAAATTGGTCCCCGGATAAGACTGGATTGCCGCGGATACGCGGCTTGGGCCGCATTTTCGCGGCCTGGTAGTGGCAGATGGCCACGCGCTTTGGCACGTGGCTTCCCCTGGTCCGTCCATCTGGGCGTTGTCTTCTGGAAGTTGCATCCTGACTCTTTATCTTGGGATTTCGAGATAACTTGGGAAGCAAGTTACCTAAATCTCAAATCTCCCAATATCTTTTTAAACGAATTTTCTTATCTTTGCACTCTCTTCTTTGGCTTTTATCCTCATCCTGCAAGTGTTTAGGGTTGAATAGAAGTCTATCCTTCCCTATTCTTTATATTTGCAACTATTGCCCTTGTGTAATTGCAATTTTGACATTTAATAATTGCAACTTTTGCATTGGGCTTGAATATGGGCTTTTGGGCTTCTTTTGAGGCTTTATTCTTTTATTTTTATTTCTCAAGGCCTGCACACAATAAATCATAAAATATTAGTAAATGTGCAGAATTATATGAATAAATATGAAAATGTGATGGTAAATGTAATGATAAAAATGCACTTTTCACTACCAATCAGCTAGTTTCACCTGAGGCTCTTTCTAGCTCAGCTGAGAGTCATCTTCTAGCTCTGCTGAGAGCTCATTTTTAAGTTTCGCTGCAAGCTTTGCATATCTCTAATAAAAGCTAAGAGCTAGCTTCGTAGAAAGCTCAGTAGCTCCGATGTGAGTTTAGCTCCGCATGAAGCTCTTTCCTTAGCTCCGTTGTGAGCTAACTCCGTCGCGAGCTTATATGGCCATTTTTTACCATTTGAATCTCGGCACGAGATTGATGTGATCTATATCACATATTTGACAGTTATTTGCCTTGATCCAATCACTCCTCAATCAGTTGGAAAAGGTCAAGGCAAATCTCCTGATAGAAGGAAAGAATCAAGGGATTGTTGCAATAAATTTTAAGCCAGCTGGCTAAAGTGACTCTGTGCGGGGGTCTCTAACTTCGCTCCAGTTATGATTAGCTTCGTCGTGAAGCTATCCTGGCTCCAAGAGCGAAGTTAGATCAGATTAGTTAAATCAATCTGCTGATTTTTAGGAGGTGTTGTCACAGCCCATAATGCATATAGCCCATTGCTGGGCAGGTTAGGGGCTGAATTTTTCCCATCAAAGGCTAAGAGGCTGAAGATTCTGGCTGATCTTTTCAGAGAGATTACTCTTTAAGCTCCCAAGATCTTTTGAAGAGAACCTTGCTTCTCTTCTAGGGGTGCTAATATCCTTACGATCTTCCTTTCTCAAAGGATTTTCGGAACCAGGCGAGAAGGAATCTTTAGGCAGAAGACTCAAAGACTCAATCACTCGCATCGTCAACGGCATAAAGTGGTTGCGCGCTGACCAAATTTCCACCGGCGTACTTTCTCAGAAACTCTGAGAGAAAAGAGTCCTTGTAATTTTTTATTCTTTTAATCAATTCCTTGTAATTCTCTTCAAGTTATGTAAAGTTTTCCCACATTTCAATTCTATGAAAAACAAGATGGCGACTCCGCTGGGGATGATCTTCTCCAACAACGAGAAGATAACGGTGCAATCAATGATGAGACCCTTAGGTCTACTGCCCGAGACGTGGGTCATCCAGTTTGACCAGGAGAGGTTCAAGCAAGTCCTCTCTGGGGTGGCAAAAGTCCCTCGAAGGTGCGCAAGCACAGGAAGATCTCGGTGTTAGGTCTCCTCTAACCACTGTCGAGAAGAAAGTCTTTGATAAGACTGAGAAGACCATCTGCAGGCTTAAATCAGCTTCATGCGAAGCTAAACAGACTTCTTTGAAGTCTGTCTTACTCTCAACAGAGACGTGTTACTTCACGTCAGCGCCTGTGAACTGTGCACGAAGCTAAAACAACCTCTAAGACTTTCTGGATTGCGAAGTCCAGTTAAGCCTCATGTGAAGCTAAAAGTTCTCTGATCTTAGCTTCTAATGAATGTTGCAAAGTTTCTAGCTACGAGGCAACTTCAGCTCTGCTCAAAGCTCAACCTCGCTTCTCCGGCGAAGCTAAAGGCAAAGCACTCCTCTATGCTACCAGCAAAGCTGCCGCAACATCGCTTTCTGCTCTGAGCTGCGAAGTTATAGCACCCTCTGGTGTTGATAGCAAAGCTAAAGGTAAATCACTCCACTGTGCTACCATCAAAGTTGCCGCAAATCGCTCTTTGCTCTGAGCTGCGAAGTTATAGCACCCTCTGGTGCTGACAGCGAAGTTAAAGGCAAAGCACTCCACTGTGCTACCAGCAAAACTGTCGCAACTTCCACATATGTATGCATACCCTTCACAGCATACACATACTTCTCGTGCTCACACAAATGACATATATATATATATATATATATATATATATATATATATATATATATATATATATATATATATATATATATATATATATATATATATATATAGAGAGAGAGAGAGAGAGAGAGAGAGAGAGAGATAAACTTGTGTCATTCCGGAAGGATTCGAGGCCGAATCCTTCCCACTCAAACCAACCCTACGATATCTGAATGCAAGATCCATTCCTTTAAAGTTGATCTATATTATTTCAAATAACTAAAAATCAAAAATCATGTATTTTGAATACTTTTTAGCCATCCATCAAGTAGGCGCAAAATGGATGGCCGAAAATAGCATATTGCTTAGATCTATGTCTTTAGACATCCAAATTCTCGATCCGACCATTTCATCATGATCTAAACACTTAAAACCTTCACACACTAATTTTTGTTAGATTTTAAATATTCTACACCGTTAAACTAACCAACTCACTATTTCGGCCCTTAATTTTACACCTACTTGATGGATGAGTAAAAAGTATTCAAAATACATATTTTTTTTGTTTTAAGTTACTTGAAATAATGTAAATCAACTTCAATGGAGTGTATCTTGAATTCAGATGTCATGGGGTTGTATTTGAGTGGGAAAGATTCAGCCTTGTCCAGAATGACACAAGTCTATCTCTATATATATGCATTTATGTTTTTGTGTGTCCATATAAATAGATATACATGTAATACATAGATATGGGATAAAAATATGTTATCATATATGTATAATTATACAATAATAATTAAGTTATACTTGTTTGTGTCCATGTTCATCAATCATACCATGAGTTTTTAAGGGCATGAAAATTAAAAGAACAGAATATCTTAATGTTCTAGAATATTTTCTTGAGTCATAGTGTGAATGGTTCTTACTGAAAAACTAGACAGTTGATATAGATGCAATGCACGTACAAGTAATAAGTCCGTAAACATTTCATTCAAAATTAGATTTTTTTCGGTTTAATATTTAGTTGTGGTTATGTCAAGGATTGGTTTTGAGACGTCTAGAATACATTGCAAATTTTAGGATATGTTGGAAGTGTATCCAACACATATCGGTCTAGTGTCGGAGTGTCTAAATATTGAAAAAGTATCCAATATGCAACATGGGTATGTCTCTTTCGACGAAGTATCTATGCTATATAAAAAAGAAGGGACAAACAACAAGTAAATTTCCCTTGCAACATCTCATTGTTAACTATTCCGAAACAAAATTACTTCGATAAATGAACCACCTTTCTCACTGCAGTGAATAATTCCTAAGGAATCAATCTACGCACCAAAATTAATAGAGTGGTATAATCAAATCACAGAAAAGTCAACGCAAACACAGGAAATTATGTGGATACTTGAAAGGGAAAAAACCACGGAGAGAGAGGAGAATTCCACTATAACAATAGTGATTACAATAGGGTTCTCTTAGTGTGCTAGGGTTTCTGGATTCGAATAAACATAATCCCCTGTGGGTTGGAGATCTCTTATTTATACGCGTCATGTCAAACAGATATGGTTAGGAAGTTCTGTTTAGTTTAAACACTTAACTTCCTTATCTTGATAGCGGTTGAGCCGAACACCCTAATTTGAATCGTTATAGGAGAGAGTTCATCTCTATTTGGTGGTCTGCGCTTGGCTGTAGATGAGGACGAACCGCTCCCGAAGGATAACTGTTCCGTTTGAATGAAGATTGGGCTTAGAGGTGGAGATCTCCTGTAACCGGATTTACCTCTTCTTCTAATCACCCGATCTGCTTTAAATTTAAACTGGATGAAAACTCTGGATTAGGTGTTATGGAGGTGGCCACGCATCGTGCATCCCTTTGAGGCTGGATCGGTACGTGTCACGATCTCGGGCGAGTCAAAAAGTAACCATGACAAATGCCCCCTCTGCTTTTTTCTCTTTAAAAGAGGCCGGAACTCTCCCTCGGGAAGTTACAGGTTCTCAGAGACTCCGATAGAGAGGGGAGCATAATGAAATGAGAGCTTTTTGGGTCTGAACTCAAGGTGCCTGTTGTCGCTCTAAATTTTGTCATGTAGTGGTATGCGTGGCCATGCAGGCTGGCAGAGCCTTAAAATGTGCGTCAAATTCGTTGTAGCACCGATCAGGTTACCGTCACTTTTGTTGGACGCGGCGTTCGAGGTGGGCACTGTGCATCTGAAATGACGGTTTTGATCTGATCTGCCATAATTCGTGTAAGATCCTGATTAGGTGACAATTTGTTCTCCTTGGGTTAATAAGATGACGCCCTGAGGCTTTGAGCATTTCCCCCCAAATCTTTAGTGCTTTCTTCTTTCTCTCTCTTCTGATCCTCCTTTTTTCAGATCTTTGTCATCAACTTATTTCTGCTGCAATGAAGGGAGAAAAATTCGGTATGGTCGGTGGTGTAAACGAAGAAAGAGCCACAGTAGAGAAGGGAAAGAGAGCTTCCCATCGTACTAGGATCGAGATGGATTTCGATCCAAAAACCTCAAAGCTTCATAATTAGGAGGCAGATAAATATCTAGCCAGCTATGGCTTTCATTTAAATTCAGGGATAAAAATTTAATTTTGCCCCCAGAATGTTGACCTTTCTGTGGCCCGGCCTAACAAGGAGGGTGTGCATATGCATCCCTAGGTTCTGACACTGGGGTTAAGGCTGCCGTTGACTAAGTTCGTCCGCAGTGCTCTGATTTTTTATAGTCGCCCCTCTCAGTTGTCAGCAGTAGCCTGGCATACGGTTTTAGGGTTCGAGGCCCTTTGTGACTTGTACACTTTCGAGATGTGTTTGTGTGAGGTCCTTAGTACCGTGCACTCGCTAAGGAAGACCACTCATGACGCGCGCTACTTTGCTTCGCAAAGCGGGGTTGAGAAGATCATTGTCAATATGGTCACCTGCGATCATGGTATGTGATACCGTGATTCGAGTAACTAGTCTGTGGGACGCCGAGTCGGAAAGTGAACGTGGGGCTGTCCCGGTCATCTGGAACTTGGACTCTTATCCTTACGAAGGGATTTTGCCTACTGATGATATCAAGGCTAAGTTGAGGAAGCTGACGGTCATTGAGTTTAATTGCCATAACTGGAGTTGGTTGTTGGATTCGAACAGACCTCCAAAGCCCCCAGTCATCTTGAGGGTGCCTGCTTCGGTAAGAACCAGCCTGTCCCCGAGCATGATGAGTTTGCTCAGGTAGAAAGCCATTCTAACTCCGAGAAGAAGGAACCTGCTTGTGGGGTGAGCCAACCAACTGTCAATCACAGGAAGCCGAGGGTCCCAGGGGACAGTATTCACCAAGAAAAAGAGGGGTCTTGCTTAATTACCGCGTCCTCTGCAACCTGGGGTAAATTGTAGATTTCTTTTATTTTCTGTTTGGGGAACTCTTTCTCAACGCCTTGTTGTCTTTGGTAGAGGAAGTGCTGATTTCAGTTCGATGAATCTGATGATGAGAGCATGATGGACTTGCTCGAAGCCATGTCCACTCCTCCGTTCACTCCATAGAGCAACCTTCTGTTGTCGAGGAGGATCGGGTTGGACCTTCTGACTTTGTGGATGGTGCTCGAGGCTCTTTGTTCCTCGTCGAGGCTACAGGAGAGGTTACAGGCACGACCCTAGAGGTGTCAACGAGGCCCTCTACTACTGAAAGGCTCCTCGATGATGGGACTGGGTCGACGGTGTCTCCAACTTTGGATAATGCTAGGATTGAGTCCCCGCGCGGGTTTGAGAGGGTGGACGTTGCTGAGCCTCCTCCGGCTGCGGTCGGCACGGAGGTCGCCGGTGGTGTCGGTTCCTCAGAGATTGCCGCACAGTCTCTCGAGGTGTCTTCGGGGCGGGTCGGTGGACATCCGAATTAGGGTTGTTCTTCCGAAAGGGGGATGTCGAGGTGGCCCTCGGGTATGACGATTTCCTCGCTGGGCGCGAGGAGCTCAAGGCCCTTTCTTTGAAGGAGCGGAGGCGGCATCTGAAGAACAAGATTTTCAGGGTAAGTAACCTGATGGCTTTGTCTGGCGTTATTTGTTCGTGTGCTGTCTAATTTTGGCTTCCATTTCAGAATGTCATGCTTATCTCGGAGCTGTTGGATGACCACCATGACGCCTTAAAGACGAAGAAGGGCGAGGTCGCTGACTTGCACCAGGGAATGATTAGTGTTGCGGGAAAGGCAACGACTGAGGAGATCAGTTAACTCAAAATAGATTTGGGCCGCAAGGCAGCAGCTCGCTCGAATCGAGAAGAGGAGCTGGCGCAACTCGGGAGGAGCTAAGGAAGAAGGGCTCGGAGCTGCAACAAAGGGAATCTACTCCGCAGTGTTCTGATTTTTTATAGTTGCCCCCTCTCAGTTTCGGCAGTTGCCTGGCGTACGTTTTTAGGGTTCGAGGCCCTTTGTAACTTGTACGCTTTCGAGGTGTGTCTGTGTGAGGTCCTTAGTACCACGTACTCGCTAAGGAAGACCACTTATGATGCGTGCTACTTTGCTTCGCAAAGCGGGGTTGAGAAGATCATTGTCAATATGGTCACCAGCGATCATGGTATGTGATATCGTGGTTCGAGTGACTGGTCCGTGGGACGCCGAGTCGGCAGGTGAACGCGGGCTGTCCCGGTCATCTGAAACTTGGACTCTTATCCTCATGGAGGGATTTTGCCTACTGCTGATATCAAGGCTAAGTTGAGGAAGTTGAGGGTCATTGACTTTAATTGTCATAACTGGAGTTGGCTGTTGGATTTGAATAGACCTCCAAAGCCCCCAGTCATCCTGAGGGTGCCTGCTTCAGCAAGAACCAGCCTGTCCCCGAGCATGATAAGTCTGCTCAGGTAGAAAGCCATTCTGACTCCGAGAAGAAGGAACCTGCTTGTGGGGTGAGCCAACCAACTGTCAATCACAGGAAGCTGAGGGTTCAGGGGGACAATTTTCACCAAGAAAAAGAGGAGTCTCGCTCAATTACCGCGTCCTCCGCAACCTGGGGTAAATTGTAGATTTCTTTGGTTTTCTGTTTGGGGAACTCTTTCTCAACGCCTTGTTCTCTTTTGCAGAAGAAGTGCCTGTTTCAGTTCGATGAATCTTATGATGAGAGGATGATGGACTTGCTCGAAGCCATGTCCACTCCTCCGTTCACTCCCGTAGAACAACCTTCTGTTGTCGAGGAGGATCGGGTTGGACCTTCTGACTTCGTGGATGGTGCTCGGGGGGCTTCGTTCCTCGTCGAGGTAAGGAGAGGTTACAGGCACGACCCTGGAGGTGCTAGCGAGGCCCTCTACTACTGAGAGGCTCCTCGATGATGGGACTAGGTCGACGGTGTCTCCAACTTTGGATAATGCTGGGCTTGAGTCCCCAGCGGGCTTGAGAGGGTGGACGCCGCTGACCCTCGTCCGGCTGCGGACCTCACGGAGGTCGCCGGTGGTGTCAGTTCCTTGGAGATTGCCGCACAGTCTCTCGAGATGTCTTCGGGGCGGGTCGGTACACATCCAAATTAGGGTTGTTCCTCCTGAAGGGGGATGTCGAGGTGGCCCTCGGGTATGACGATTTCCTCGCTGGGCTTGAGGAACTCAAGCCCTTTCTTTGAAGGAGCGGAGGCGGCATCTGAAGAACGATGTTTTCAGGGCAAGTAATCTGATGGCTTTGTCTGGCGTTATTTGTTCGCGTGCCGTCTAATTTTGGCTTCCATTTCAGAATGTCATGCTCATCTCGGAGCTGTTGGATGACCACCACGATGCCTTAAAGGCGAAGAAGGGCGAGATCGCTGACTTGCACCGGGGAATGGTTAGTGTTGCGAGAAAGGCAACGACTGAGGAGATCGGTCAGCTCAAATAGATTTAGGCCGCGAGGCGGCAGCTCGCTCGAATCGAGAAGAGGAGCTGGCCCAACTCGAGGAGGAACCAAGGAAGAAGGGCTCGAAGCTGCAACAAAGGGAATCTACACTGCTGGAGGCTCAACAAGAACTCGAGGAGATGCCTCAGCGGGTAGAGGGGGTGAAAGCTATCCTGAGGGCAGAGCGGGATGCTTTTGAGGAGACAAAGGAGTGCCTTAAAGACAACTTGACTCAAGCGCATATTGCCCTAGACGAGGCGAAAGCATGAGAGCAAGAGGTTATGACTGATTGTCGGCGGGTGTTGAAGGTATTCAAATTCAAGAAATATAGAAAGGGGTACAAAGATGGGAAACAAGGTGTCATCGAGGTACCCTCCTGAAGTTGAATCCTTCCTCAGGAGTCAAGGCCAGGATCCTCCTGAGAGTAGTACTGTTGCTATTATGGCGGGAGAGACCCCTCCGAGCACTCCATTGAGCGATGCTACGCCCCTGATGACGAGTGATGCTACGCCCCTGACGCTGGGCATATGGCTCCAGTTGCCCCCGAGGAGGCTGCTCTACTGACTTCTGCTTCCGAGGCGTCTTTCAAAGACAAAGTGAGTAATTGAGAGTTTGCCTTGTTGATTTTCCTCCCATCATTGGTAAAGATCAAAATGTAACTTTTTGAATGATTGAATCCCTTTATGTTTTAAGGTCGTTGTGGATGTCAGCCTGGCGAACCCTTTTTGTTTAGCTTCTGACTCGGTGATCCGCGACCAGCAGGGAGCCCTTCAGGGGCAGAGGATGTCCCCTGCCCGCGTGGGCTTTGATGGGCCCGACTCTTCCGGGGAGGAGGTGCCAGAGGAGGTCGAACGTTCAAATCCCGTGAAAGGAGCAGAGGAGGTGGAAATAGATCTGGATGATGAGCCCGGATCGTTGTTAGACTCCTTAAATGCCTAGCGGAAGAAGGTTGTCGCAGGGGAGCTCCCAGGAATTCCTGAAATTTCTCGTCGGGTAGAGCTCAAGCTGCTTGATCTTTATACCTCTCAGCTGGATTGCTAGGTCATCTCTCACAATGTGACGGTGGCGGAGCTCCAAAGGAGGGTGGATGGGGTGCTCCAGAAAGGGAGCGAACTGCTTGCGGCGAGTGCTAAGTTGCGGGAGAAGTTAAACCTTGAAGAGAGACTCCTGAACCGGCTTTTAGAGCTGCAGAAGGCGTGAGAGGAGGCGTCTGATCTTTAGGGGAATATTACTTCAGCCCAGTCAAAAGTCTCTTCTCTTCAAGAGCAGCTTGATAAACAGCGTGCGAAGAAGCTGGCGCTTAAGTACGTCGTCCTTGTGCTACGAAATAACTTGGCTAATCATGTCGATGACGTGGAAGAGTTGGGGGCCGAGGCTTCGCGTTAGTTGGATCGTTAATGATCTCTGGAAAGCTCATGGGGCGTTGCTTGAGGAGGTCCAGATGCTAGGCTCTCAAGTTATAGCCCTTAGATCAGGAGGTCGGGCAAAAGGCGCCGAAGGATGGTTCAGGGTGCGGACCGCAACCCCGAGGGCCTGGTCCCGACCCGGTAGCTCGGGTAACTAACCTGGGAGGCAGACCGATTAGGCCGGGAGCTCTAGCAGCTGGCATGAGCGATCTCGGAGGTGGTTGGAGGACCAAGACAGTGGTCGTAGGCGGGGCTAAATGAGCCCCCCTTTTTTGTAAGACCCGATGTAAAGAGATGTGTCCTCCATTTTCTTAGATGTTGAATCACCGTTCTTGATGTTGTTATGGGAAGCCTTGGATCTCTGTTTGTTTGTTGGGGGTCCCGAGGGATAGCAGCGGTGACAGTTTTCTCCCTTATCGCTGTTAGAGTAGGACCCATATAGACGGTAGACTCACTCGATCAAAATGAATACCTGATTAGGCTGACTCCGAGCAGTCATAGTGGGCGAGTCCCTATCTTTAAGGGGGCTCCCCAAGGGATAGCCACGAAGGCTGTTTTTTCCTTGTCGCCTTCAGGGTAGGACCTATATAGGCGGTACTCACTCGAGTGGCCATCAAGGTGAACCCTGTCTGGGCTAACTCCGAGCAGTCATAGTGGGTGAGTCCTCATCTTTCAGGGGGCTCCGCAAGGGATAGCCACAGAGGTTGTTTTTCCCTTATCGTCGTCAGGGTAGGACCCATGTAGGCGGTAGACTCACTTGAGTGGCCATCAAGGTAAACATGGCTGACTCCGAGCAGTCATAGTGGGCGAGTCCCCATCTTTCAGGGGCTCTCCAGGGATAGTTGCGGAGGCAGTTTGATGGAGCTCCCCGAGGGATAACCGTTGAGGCTGTTTTTTTTCTTGTCACCGTCAGGATAGGACCCATATAGGCGGTAGACTTACTTGAGTGGTGATCAAGGTGAACGCCTATCTAGGCTGACTCTGAGCAATCATAGTGCGCGAGTCCCCCCATCTTTCAAGGGGCTCCCCGAGAGATAGTCGCTGAGGCTGTTTTTTCCTTGTTACCGTCAGGGTAGGACCCATATAGGCAGTAGACTCACTCGAGTGGCCATCAAGGTGAACACCTGTTTAGGCTGACTCCGAGCAGTCATAGTGGGTGAGTCCCCATCTTTCAGGGGCTCCCGAGGGATAGCCACGGAGGTTGTTGTTCCATTATCGCCGTCAAGGTAGGACCTATATAGGCGGTAGGCTCACTCGAGTGGCCATCAAGGTGAATACCTGTCTACGCTGACTCCAAGCAGTCATAGTGGGTGAGTCCTCATCTTTCAGGAGGCTCCTCGAAGGACAGCTGCAGGAGCTATTTTTCCCTTGTCGCCATCAGGGTAGGACCCATATAGGCGGTAAACTTACTCGAGTGGCTATCAAGGTGAACACCTTTCTAGACTGACTCTGAGCAATCATAGTGAGCGAGTCCCCATCTTTCAGAGGGCTCCCCGAGGGATAGCCGTCGAAGCTATTTTTTTTATCGCCGTCAGGGTAGGACTTATATAGGTATTGGATCCGCTCGGGTAGCCATCAGGGTAGACCCTATTATAGGCCGACTCCGAGGGATCGACGTCAGCGGGCCCCCCCATCTTTCAGGAGATTCCCAGGAATGTCATCTTGAGTGTGTTTGTCATAGCTAGGGAACATATTGAACATGGAAATAAAAGAGTTTGCGTAATTTTATTGGATTTTACATGGCTTTACACATAGTATCGCTTCGGGTGGGAAGAATGTCGCCGGGCGGGGGTCTTCCTGTCCCGAATGGTGTTGAGGAGCGAGCGCTTCAATCGATAGTGTCGGTCGAGACCTCTATGGCCTCCCTACCCTCCTTCAAGTCGAGAACGAACTCATCCAGACGTCCATGTTAAACTAGGTCCTCGAGGTGTCATTTGAGGGCCCAACAATGCATGGTAGCGTATCCCCGACTGTCGTGGAAGGAACAACTTCCTGCTTTCAGGAAGCCTGGATCACGCTTGTTTGTCTTAGAGAGTTTCACCCAATGGCTGATGCTTTATGATGTGAAAGATTTGGTCAATCGGGAGCTTCAGGGAGAATGAAGACTGAGGAGTCCTCAGTCTTCACCATTGTGGGGGAGTGTCATCGTTGGAGTTGGGACCCGATGTGCTCGGCCCGCTTTCGTGACTTGTCAGCTTGAAGGCTCTCGAGATCCTCATGTGAGGGGCTTATTTCGGAGCGCATTTTGTTTAGCTTGAAACGTAGGTCAGTCCGGGGTGTTGGGTGTTGGTTGACTTTGGGGGAGGATCTACCTGGGTCTTCCTGCTCCCAACTCAATGACTCGCTGCTGCCCCTCTCGAAGAACCTTTATATGCGTCAGCAGCTGATAGTTGACCTGCATCACCGCCTCACGTTCGCGTTCGACAATATCGCGATGGATGGCGATGAGTTCTCGCTCGTGATCGACCTCGCCTGTTCATCCAATCTGCGTCGCAGGTCGATCATCATCTAGACATGTCCATGGGTGGATCGAATTCGTCAGAAGCGTTAACTTTATAATGGGGGTGTTCTTGTGCGTCATGATCGTTGTGCGAGGATAATTTCGTGAAAGGATTTGGGTGTTGGATGGTGAGAGATCGTGGGCAAGGATCCAAAGATCTCAATGAAAGCACCAAATGCAGTGGGTAATTCCTAAGGAATCAATCCACACACCAAAATAAAGGAGTGGGTATAATCAAATTGTAGAAAAGCTAACACAAACACAGAGAATTACGTGAAAATCTGAAAGGGAAAAAACCACGGAGAGAAGGAGGAGAATTCCACTATAACAATGGTGATTGCAATGGGGTTCTCTTAGTGTGCTGAGGTTTCTAGATTCGAATGAACAAGATCCCCCTGTGGGTTGGAGGAGATCTCTTATTTATATAGGTCATGTCAAACAGATAAGGCCCGAGAGTCCTGACACTTGAGTCCTTGTCTTAATAGCGGTTGAGCCGAACACCCTGGTTTGAATCGTTATAGGAGAGTCCATCTCTATCTGGGGGTCTGCACTTGACTGTAGATGAGCATGAACCACTCCAAAGGGTAACTGTTCTGTTTAAATGAGAATTGAGCTTAGAAGTGGTGATGTCTTGTAACCGGATTTACATATTCTTCTAATTACCTGATCCGCTTGGAATTCAAACTGAATGAAGATTCCAGATTAGGTATTCTAGAGGTGGCCACGCGTCGTGATTTCCTTTGAGGCTAGCTCGACGCGTGTCACGATCTCGGGCGGGTGACCACTGCACTAACTAACCCAGATCCAAACTTTTCCAATTTTCCCCAATTTATATCATCAAATAGCACATAAATAGAAAATTCAAGACAACAGTTACACCGAGGGGGGAAATATTTTTACCAAACCAAATGGAAATCAAAACAAAAAACAATTTTTTTTCAACTACCAAGAATCCACTTCATCAAATAACACACAAAAATTATCAACAGATCGACTCGTACCTTTCTTTCGCTTGCGGCAACTAGAGCTCAACCCTTTCACAGAGTTCTCAGAAGCATAGCCGCCCTTCTCCCTTTCACCGGCAATGCGCCACCGCTCGCCCCTGGGTAATGAAAGAGATTCCCCATATTCGCAGACTTCTGAATCAATCCGCTTCCATCCAAACGGACGCAAAAGATCTTCACCCCTCGATGAGGGCATGCTTGGGAGTTGTGGCCATTGTTGCCATAGTGTGAGCAACGCCTCATCATCTCCGCCCTAGGATCCAATCAGATAGAAGAAAAGAAAATAGGGGAATTTTGATAGTATAACTAGGGTTAGGGTTTCTTATTGGGTGATAAAAATGGACTTTTTATTGCAATTATAGTACTTCCGACACATAGTATCCAAAGTCAAGTACGAAAGAAATTTTGGAAATTTTTGCTGCCAAAATCATGCCATCTTGTAGAGATGCTAAATGGTTTTACAGTATAAGATTTTAGGTTTTTTAGCTGAGACATTGATGATTTATATCAAAGGCTGATTGAATTGAGGACTATCGTGTTTTCAATGTTGCGCATAATAATAACTTCTACTGTTAACTTTTTACGGCCTTGATGTTAGGCTTGTTAGCAACCAGAAGGTTGTTTCTAATTTACAGAAATCAGAAGAAAAAAATTTATGTAATCTTAGCCCAAATTCTTAACCATGTTATTGAATGCTGATTTCTGCTCATATTCATGTGCATTGGTGATAAATGAATATCTGCTATTTGCTGCTTAAATTTAGTCTTTTATTCTGAATCTGGTCCTGAATATCCTGAATTATTCTCAAAGTTTTGGGAAATTAGCTCTACTGCTTACTTATTTGTGACTAACTTCTTCTCCTTCTTTTTTCTCCATGCCATATTACTCTATGAACACTGAACTTGTAACTATGTGCAGGTCTTTAAGCTTGACAAGGCTGGTCACGCCATCCGCCGCTTGCGTGCTCATTCTCGGCCTGTACATGTGGTTCGTTACCCTTGAATCAGTGACAAGCTCCACCTCTTCTCTGCTGGCGATGATGCGCTCTTAACCTACCGGGATGTACCTTCAGAGACCCAGCTTTTATGTTATAGCTACGGGATCTTATGATCATTCAGTCAAGGTTTGGGATATTAAAGGTTCAAATAATTCTAGTCCAGTTCTAAATTTTGATCATGGAGATCCTGTGGAAAGTGTTTTGTTCTTGCCTTCGGGAGGTCTTATTGCGACAGCTGGTGGGAATTGTGTCAAGATTTGGGATGTTATTGGTGGCGGAATGTTGATACATACAATGAATCATCATAACAAGACAGTTACATCAATGTGTCTTGGTAGAATTGGTGATGAAAATAGTGGAGAATCGAGAATTCTGAGTGTATCAATTGATGGGTATTAGAAAAGTTTTGATTTTGCTGCTTTTAAGGTTACTCATTCAATGAGGTATCCAGCTCAGTTGTTGTCTCTGGGGTTTTCTCCGTCAGGATTAGCTAGGGTTGTGGGGACTTCAAATGGGACCATTTATATTGGAAAGAAGGACAGTGAGAAGTCAGAAATTGTTGATGAGTTCTTTGCATTTCGTCCAGAGCCTCAAGAAATGGTTTTGAGGCCTACAAATCCCAGATACTTTCGTCGTGGACAGAATGAGAAGCCACTTCTGAGTGATTTTGTAGTGAAGAGGCCAGCAAAGGTGAAATTGGCGGGACACGACAAGCTTTTGAAGAAGTTTCAGCATAAAGATGCACTTGTTTCTGCCTTGGGCCGAAAGAACCCTAATGGCATTGTGGCGGTTGTGGAAGAATTGGTGGCAAGAAAGAAGCTTCTCAAGTGTGTGGTAAACTTGGATGTGGGTGAGCTTGGGCTGCTCTTAAGGTTTCCTTCATAAGTATGCCACAATACCGAGATATGCAATGTTTTTTGATGGGGTTGGCGAAGAAAGTCTCGAGTTGCGTGCTGAGGATGTGCAATCACCTGAAGAGCAGAGATGTCATGTTAGGAATCTTAAGCCCATGGTTGCAGAAGAGATGAAAATACAACATTCATTGCAAGAAATTCAAGGGATGTTTTCTCCCTTGAACTCTGTAATACATAATAGGAGTCCCATTCCCGGCTGGATTGTGTTCTCTTGCATTGCCCTGAAGTGCATGTAATCATTCTTGCAGATGCTATGGTTCTTAAAAAGTTGTCATCCTTAATCTGTTTTGCAAATTAGTGGTATTTAAAAACATTGTTTCTTATATATTAATCTTTACTTAGTATTCTTTGTGAGCTTTCTGGGAAGATATTACTGATGTATCCGACAAGGATGCTCGTTAATCTTTAGAGTTAATTTATCTACTGATTCAGATGCTTACAAATTATAAATATTTGGAAATTTCTTAAATATTACAAATTATAATATTTGGACATCTATCTGATCCTAGATTCTTATGCCAGGTTTCAGCATTTAGACTGTGGTGTGCTTCAGATCAGAAAAATATGCAGATCTTGTTTAGTGAAGCTGGACTTGCACACAGTCTGCTTGCGGATGGGCTTGTTTTTCGACTGCCATCAATCCGAAGAATGCCCAGTGATATTTCTCTGTCGCGATGACCCAACTCTCGAGATATTTGCATGTATGTCATATACTTGAACGGGTTACTTGCTACTTTCAACTGTTGATTTTGTAGAAGACGAGTTACATTACTTTTGATATGATGTGGTTTATTAACTAAATTACTGTATTATCTTGCAAGCAGAGGGTTTAGAAGGATGTTTATTACTGTATTATCTTGCAAGCTGAGGGTTTAGAAGAATGTTTATTAGACACTGATGTGATGAAGTGTTTGAATTTTTCTTGTGTGTCTGTGTTCCATGTATTCCTGCAATTCTAGGCAGTCTCTAAGTACCTCATGCTTCAATTGACAGTGGAGACAGTTCTATTGACAGGATTAGATCTTAGAAACGATACGGATGAGTTGAAGTTGGGGGTCATGGTGGGAAGACAAACCAAACAATTAAATTTTTTTTCCCATCAAAGCATGCCCGTAAATTAGATATGCGAAATTCTATTCACATCTTCTTTTTTTACTCTTTACACTTGCTCTTTTATTTTCATCAACTTATCAATTTCCAGTTATCATAATTTGCTCTATGTGCGCTTAAAACTTTTCAAATTTTTTTTTTTAAAGCTTATCATTAATTAGATTTAAAATTACTCATTGAAACTCACCAAAACATATCCCTTTGTCTCTCTTCCTCTCAGGTACTCAACTCTGTCTACTCTCTCGACTCAATCAATTCTCTAAGCATTGCACATTGATTGACATGTGTATATATCTCCGTTTTTCATAGAGTTCATAGTTGGTTTGGCCTGGGCGGCAACTGAGAAACCCTTGGTGGGGACGGTGATCAGAATAAATCTTAGGACAATTTACTCGTGTGTGGGCGTGTACGAGAATGGATGAGTCGAGATCATTGCCAACAACCAAGGGAACATGATCACCACTCGAGGGTCGTGTTCACAGACGAAGAGCGCCTCATCGGAGAGGCGACCAAGAACTAGGCCACCCTCAACCTAGAGCGGACCATCTTTGACATCAAGCGGCTCATCGGGCCGCAGTTTGACGACAAGGAGGTGCAGAGAGACATGAAGTTCTTGCCGTACAAGATGATGAATAAGGAAGGGAAACCATACGTGCAAGTGGGGTGAAGGATGGGGAGACGAAAGTGTTCAATCCCAAAGAGATTAGCGCCATGATTCTCGACAAGATGAAGGAGACGGCCGAGTTGTATCTCAGTCATTCAGTCAAGAAAGAAAAATGCTGAAACTTTTGGAGAGGAAATGGGAGGGGGAAATAGAGGGTATAATAGTCTTTTCATCTATGAGTAAAATTTAATTTAAAAAATCATTTTAGAGGTGGGCGTAGAGAGCAAAGATGGGGTGGGAGTGTAAGGAGAATTTTCTATTAGTTATTGCAAATATTGACAGCAGAGTGGTATTTTCTTGGTCATGCTATATATTTTTTTGTTGTGAAAATAATCCCTTTTAGCAGGTGTTACTGTAGTATAATGGTAAACGTTTTTGCAGTGGGCAATAGGTCTGTGATTCAAATCCCGCTTCCACTAGGCTGCGACTTATATTTCAAAACAAGAAAAAGATAAAAAGAAAATCTCTCCCTCTAAGCTAATTAGACAGGAGAAAAAAGAGAGGAAAGAAAAACCTCTCTGAACAATTTCTTGTTCAACTTGTCACAAGAAAAGAAAGTGTTCTGTGGCTCTCATTTGGTACGCACGTGATATCAAACCTCTGAAATTTTGTTACAGAACTATTATCGATCTATCTCCCTTTAGGAAAAGTACTTATCTCTATATATTATTGGTTAGATAGTAAATACATTTTCTGATTCACAATCTTTCCAGAAAGACATGATTCACAATCTTTCTAGAAAGACATGGATATGTATCAGGTAACTTTGACTTGGCTGACTGAAAATGTTGTATTGTGTCAAAATATATTTCCTTAACATGTTATATGTGGCTAATGAACGCCCAAACTCGACTCTTTTCTTAGACGTAAACTCAGACTCGGGCCTAAAAATCAAAACTTAACAAATAGAAGGCCTGTCTTCTAAGCTCGAGAAAAATAAAAAATTACACTTGGACTCGGACTTAAACTAGTATACTACTTTATCAGCGGTGAAAACTAACCGATAGAGTAACGGAGATAAGCTAGAGAGGAAGGTTTCTCTTTCGGCTGAAAAAGAACGGACGGACGAATAAAATTTATGAAAGAGTCACCGAAAAAATCCCTCCCTTTGAATTTTGGTGAGCCCAGCCTGAATCTGGCCCATTTCCAGCCCGATCCGCTCCTATAATCAACCTCATCAAGCTGTTTCTAATTCTCTCTCAGCCTCGCCAGCTCGCTTGTCTCCCTCTCAGATAAATCTCTCTCTCTCTCTCTCTCTCTCTCTCTCATTTTTCTCTCTCTCTCTATATCTATGTTGCATGCTCCTCCTTCATCCTGACCCAAACCCTAACCGTAACTCTATCTCTCCCTCTTTAATGGCGGCTTCCTTCAGTACACTCCCCTTCCGAATAAATTTTCTTCCCGCAGCCTCTTCCCCCAAACAACAACCTCAACAACAACAACAACAAATCTTCCCCATTTCCTCTTCTCTTCGCACCACCTCCACCTCCGCTCGCCTCCCCATTGCATCCTCCGGTTTCGGGTTCGGATTCGGTTCACCGCGCATCCGCTCCAAATTCACCACCCCAAATTCCACCCCCGATGAAGCTGCTTCCGCCGACACCACAGTGCAAACTCTAGATGATGAAAACCAAACTGAAACTGTTGAGGCCACAGAAGAAGAAGAAGCAGCAGCAGCAGCAGAAGAGGCCAAACTTCCAAGGCCACCAATTGTCAAGCTCGGAGACATCATGGGGGTAGTTATTCTTGTCTCATTCCTAATTCTTTTTCCTTCTTTGGATAAATTTTAGTTTCCATTTCTGACTTTGTTATTTGATGAGTAGATTCTAAACTCAAGGGCCGTTGAGGCTGCGGAGAAGGAGAGGCCGGTGCCTGACCTCAGGACTGGCGACATTGTCGAGATTAAACTGGTATTAAATAAAACAAAGTTGGATATTCTACTTACAGTTGCGTTAGATTTCATTTTTTTTCTGTTTAAAATTGATTAATTTGTATGTTTGCATGACATTGCTGGATGTAGGAAGTTCCAGAGAACAGGCGGCGAGCGTCTATCTACAAGGGCATTGTTATATCGAAGCAGAATGCGGGAATTCACACCACCATTCGCATTCGGAGAATCATAGCCGGCATTGGTGTTGAGATTGTTTTCCCTGTGTAAGTTCAATAATCTTTCGTTTCAATACTCTGATTAAATGGTTTTATTTCTTATCATGCTGGAATTAGAGGGAAGTTGTTTTTTTAGCTAATTTATTTATCAAATTCCTTGGTTTTCCAACAAGAGTGAGACCTATTTATCAATTCATTGTTACATCGGTCGTGTATTATCTTAGAAAATTATTGACTAATTTGATTAATGATAGGTGTTCAACCATGTTCATGAGTAATGATCCACTCATTTAGAGATGTTCTCAAATGGAAGAAGCATATTCATTGTATTTAGATGTGTTTATGTTCCACTTGTGTGTGACAATTTATACTGTAATTGCTCAGCATTTTAGGTAACTTAAACGGCAGATGCTTATGATCCTAGAAAGGAGAAATTGTGAATTAGGGATAAAACGTGATTGCTGAGGGAGAATTTTCTTTTTGTATGAGGAATTGCTCAAATGGGATGCATACAAATAGTTGCAATTTTTCCATCTGTGCATGGAGAATAGTAAGGATTTACCTAATGAAGGATGTATTAAGATAATGATTATGGTTGCAGATGCTATTAATGAGTGTGATGTTTCTCCGTGGTGGATGATGAAGATGACAAGGTAGGGAGAGGATATTAGATTTACAGTTGTTAGCAAATATTTGTTTCATTTGAAATGTGGTGGTGTTTTAGAAGCTGATGGACCATGAGATATGCTATGCACTGGGGAAAGGGAGATTGATTTGCTGCAATTTGCTATTGGTGTAAAGATAGTGTTGTATTGTATTTGATATACTCCAATATCAATTGTTGCGTGTGTAACCCGAGATACCATACTTACTATGATACCAATAGTTGGGAGATATAGAAATCCCCACCGACAACCTCAAGCATGCCATGAGATCGATTACCTCGAGCACACAAGATGGATATTAAAAGATATAAGAAGAACACACAATTTAACGTGGTTCGGCCCAAACTTGGCCTACTTCCACGGGGAGAGAACTTGAGAGAGCTTTATTAATAAACTTGATACAAAGAGATCTAACCTTCCTCTTGATGACACAAGAGTATTTACCTTCCCCTTGAATCTACGGTTAGATTACAATAATATACCTTCTCTCTATGCACCTTCACCTTGCTCCTCTCTTTCTTGGCTTTTTAGGGCCTTCTTGACTTTTTAGTGCCTTACATTGTTGTTCGTCACAACTTTTTTCTGTTCTCCTGTTCCACCTAAATCCTAGGTCACAACCTTTTATTTATAGGATTTTACAATACTACTCCTATTTGGACTATGAGATGATCTTGGCCATTGGATGGTTGAAGAATCTTGATCAATCCTATTAGGAGTTGATCTCCTTGATTCAAAAGGATTCTAGACCCTTTAATCTTTAGAAACAAATCTTCATTGAATAGGAATTGAATCCTATTCATACTCTTTCTGAAAAGGAAACTCGCAATCGTCTGAAAAGGAAACTGTTTCACTTAGATTTGCTTCTTCTGCTTCAAGCCATCGTCTTCTCCAACTTAATTGGATTTTCTTAGACCATTATCTCTTGAAAAATAAGGCAAAATCCTAACAATCTCCATCTTGACTTGCTTTTCAAGCCTGTAGCAAAACAACTTGAGATTTTAGATTACTACCATTATTCTTTCCTTACTTGTAATCATGTCGTGAAGCCTTTAACCTTGTCCTCTCTCCCCGGGGCCTTTGACGGATTCACCGCCATGCCTTGGGCCATCTCGGGCCTTATCCGAATACACGTTTTTTTAGTCATCCTGTAACACTTAGACCCGTTGCAGTTTTCCTTGAAGCTCCACCTCGAAGTGAGCTTCCTTCAAACTTTTCATTGAAACTCTTTAACCTATTTTTTTCTCTTAGCTTGCATTGCATCACCACCACCACCAGTCAATCCGCTTTGTGATGCATTCCCGGCCATGGGGCCCCGCCAGTCTTGAGGCAGTCTGCCTCTAATTCTGTTATGGTCTTACCAACTTTACACGAACGTTTTCAAGGGCTTGGCGTGTCATGGTCTTCCACCGATCACTTGGTGATGGTTCACCTTCCATCGATGTTTTAACCTTGAGAATTACCGTTTTCATGTAACTGCAATTGTCTTACAGGGCCTCGACTCCACACACTGCCTTGGTTTCCTTCCATCAATCAGGGCTGTCATCTACCACTGCATTGATGTTTGTCAGATCTATTGCCTTGTTATTGATGATCTTCAAACCTGATAGATTCATCAATAACCTGCAATAATCTCACCGTGTCACGGCTAGTCTGTCATAATTTTGACTGTGATTTCTGTCGATTCTTTTACCGAATTGAACAGAACCTACACCAAACCTTGAAATCTCCTCAATCTGCACCCACCAGTGCATCCAAAATGCCGAAAAAACATGAGATTCGACACCTTGATCGTCTGAATCCAACTACGATTGCACGATTTACCTTCCGACCAATCTCGTCCGTTGACCCTTCGCTGTTTTTTCCTTCGCCTTGATGAGCAGCTAGCCTCCATGGGATGCCTTGTACGATGCCTTCGTGAGCTCATCGAGCTCGTCTTGTCGTTCTCCATTGGCAATGATCTGATCACCGCCTCTTGCGTTTACCGTATTCAGATCTGAGCATCATTGAGCTTTGACGACTCCACCTTGATCAATATACTCCAAAAGTCATCGATTTTTACCTTAGAACAAATCTGAACTTTCTTGTTGTCTTCTTCATCTTGATGCCTCTGCCGAACTCCATCTACTCGACATCTTCTGCTTCATCTATAGCACTCGAGTCTTGAATGAACACCATCAGCTCTGATACCGTTTGTTGAAAATGGAATTGATATACTCCGATACCAATTATTGCGTGCATAACCCGGGATTCCGTACTTACTATGATACTAATAGTTGGGTGATACGGAGATCCCCACCGATGACCTCAAGCACGCCATGAGATCGATTATCTCGAGCATACAAGATGAATATTAAAAGATATAAGCAGAAGAACACACAATTTAACGTGATTTGGCCCAAACTTGGCCTACGCCCACGAGGAGAGAACTTGAGAGAATTTTATTAATAAACTTAATACAAAGAGATCTAACCTTCCTCTTGATGACGCAAGAGTATTCACTTTCCCTTGAATCTACACCTAGATTACACGAGTATATCCACTCTATGCGCCTTAATTTTGCTCCTCTCTTTCTTGACTTTTTAGGGCCTTCTTGACTTTTTAGGGCCTTATATTGTTGTTCATCACAACTTTCATCTACTCTTCTGCTCCACTTAAATCCTAAGTTACAACCCTTTATTTATAAGATTTTACAATACAACTCCTATTTAGATTATGAGATGATATTGGTCATTGGATGCTTGAAGAATCTTAATCAATCCTATTAGGAGTTGATTTTCTTGATTTAGAAGGATTCTAGATCCTTAATCTTTAGAAACAAATCTTCATTGAATAGAAATTGAATCCTATTATACTCCTGAAAAGGAAACTCGTTATCGCCTGAAAAGAAAACTGCTTCACCTAGATTTGCTTCTTCTGCTTCAAGTCATTGTCTTCTCCAACTCAATTGGATTTTCTTGGATCATCATCTCCTCTTGAAAAATAAGGCAAAATCCTAATAGATAGTGGTGAGCTTACATAGAGGGGTAGATTGTTATTGTGGTTAGACAAGAATTGCACCTGTACAATTGCAAAATTCCATTGGACGACCATGTTGTGGATGCATTAAAGAAAGCAACAGGTCTGATTGCCAGTTCATGATGCATATTAACTATTCTAATCATTAATTAGTCATCTATCTTAGATTCTTAGTGAATTCTGTCATCAGTTCTTATTTACTGGAGAAGAAGGGTTTGAATTTGAAAAATTCTGTCAACAGTGTGTCTATCAAAGAAGGGTTTGAATTTGAAAAGTTTTTACTTGATGTTTCTTAAACAGGAATCTGACACAAAAAATTGGCTTTTTCTCTCCTACCTTGAAAGCTTATCTACAGTATGAATGTTAGTATCCTGAAACCAAAGCATGGTAGACTTTGATGGTGTAGTAGTGACGATAAGTTTTGCGTTTGTCACACAACCTAGATAGAGTGTATTGGCAAAGGAGAGGTCAGTCTAGATTAGCATGCCTTTTTGTGAAATGGACAGTAGAATTAACTTAGTATCTAAGGTGTTCACCATCCATTGCAAAATTCAAGAAATCTGCACCTCCTTAATGAACTTATGCAAGCCTAAGAGTTTGGACTCCATTACATGTGATAGCACTTGCAACAGGAGATTCCCAGTTTAATACATTGTGAAATAATTACATGATTCATCTTTGCATGTGAAGATTCAACACTTATAGGAAAAGTTGCTTTCTTTCAATGTGTCCTAGTTTTCCTGCATTCTACATGTGAAGTAATTACAGTATTATTATGCAAACTCCTCTCTGAGTTTTTATTTTCTTACAGACTTGGGGCTGGTTGACTGTTGTTCACAATATGTAGTATTTCCAAGCTGTTATTAATAGAAATATCACAGTCCAACTGTTCATATAACTTATGTCCACAACTCGGAGATTCTAACTGTTGGGAAATTTAGTCAAACATTTCACTTCTCTGTTTTTTCTACTCTATCCGTCAAGCATCCTGCCTATATCAGTCTATGTAGCGTCTCCACTCCAAAGGAGGAGGTACTTGCAAAGCATGAAAAGAAATGGGGAAGCAAATGAAGATTAGGAGAGGTATAGCAATAGAAAAAAGGAGGAAAGAGAAGGAAGAGGTTTGACATTAATAATCGGTGCTATATCGGTAAAGGATCTTGTAGTCGTGCTGGAGTTAAGGGTCGAATTTCCATCATGCCAAGCCAGCACCCTAAAAGCGGTTTTCCAACACATTGCCCCCCCCCCCCCCCCCCCCCCCCCCACCCACCCACCCCCCCCCCCCCCCCCCCACACACACACACCAAAAAAAAAAAAAGAAAAGAAAAAAAAGAAAAAAGAAAAAAAAGAAGGGAAAAAAGTAAATATAACTATTATTATCATTGAATTTGTAGCAAGCTGTGAGAAGACTCATACTTCTTTTGACTTTAATCAACATCTTGCTATACTTAATTCATTTAGTTAGCACTAAATGAATTGAGTAAAAATGAGATAATACACACCTGTAAAGCAACCCAACCAATTTATTCCTTACACGGACTAAAAATAAAATTATAAAACTGCTCAAGTACTACGTCATATAATAACTTGATTGTACAATATGAGCAAAGGATCGAATGCTATTACCATTCAACATTAGTCATGACCAATAGATGGTATCATTTTGCGGGTATGGCATGAACTAATTTAGTTGCACCCGCAATCAAGATTATGCTTAGTCAGTACAAGAAAAAGTGAGTAGGAAGGATAAAATACTTGAAATTACAAGCCTTCGGCATATTGTTACTGGCCATGAGTTCATTGCAAGCATATCATTTATAATATCATAGAATCCTTACTTTAGTTTGTTTAATTAGTGAAGAATGTATGGCTTTCAGTATGGTTTGTCCTTTTGCTGCTACTATAATCCCAACTTCAGCTTCTATCAGCTTTAAGGTTAGGAAAATTTGATTTATTCAGTGGCTTTGGCATGTTTGGCAATTGGATTTAGGGAAAGAAATTGGAAACGGGTGGTTCCACCTATAATTCTTGTTCTGCGGAGTTGCTTTATGATTCAACTTTTATAGCGAAGAAAGCTGATGGAAAGGGGCTCATACAAATTGCGAAAGAGATGATGACATGGAAAGGATCTTATGATCACAAACCCATTCTTTGCCCTGCTTGATACGTCTGACAGTTGGGTTTAAGAAAGCACAATATAATTTGGAGAAAAGGAAGAGTGAAAAGGAGAGGGGAAAAGCTTAAAAGGAAAACGACGAATGAGAAGTTATTAAAAGTCTCAATTCCCTTGTGTTTCCACTCTACGGGATAGACACTTGAGAACATCCATTACAATCAAACCTGTCAACTGTCTTTGCAAACAATACTTACATAGAGGGCAGTGGATTAGTCATCGAAATAATAATAATAAATAATAAAATGATGATGATGATGATGATAAAAATAATAACAATAAGGATAATAATAACTAATGGACAAAGGAACATGTGGTGAAAAAAACATGTCTTAGGGAGAATGCCTATACTTTTCGATACATTATAACAATTACATGAACTGTTCCCAAAAGCAACGCACCCACATTGTATAAACCAAAGTAGCCAAGCACCGTTCTAATTGCTAAGCTATGTGTATGGTCCAAAATGATCCATCTCTTTTAAATGCGAAACGGGTGCATAAAATTGAGATAAAACTTTTAGATTTAGATTCACCCTATGAGAGGCTTTTTTTTTTATTGTGGGTTTATGACTTCCAATAGACTTAGAGTATTGTTAATTACCCTCTGTTTAGGAGGAACCTTCGATTAAGGGTCAATGTATCAAAAGAATAACTCATGCAGAAAAAGAAAATTTTATTTATCATAATTCACTTTAACTGGCTTAACCTGAGGCATTCTCCCAGTTTACATTTGTTAACACCTTGAATGTATATGTTAAATATAACTAAATCTTGGTGTCATAGACTGATTTTGCTCCAATGCTTGATGATCCTTTGAGTTGAATGTGATTCATCTTGATCTTTGAGTTTTAGTTCCCATCTGAATTTTGATTTGGCTTGATTTTGACTGAATATTTGATATAGTTCTAGTTTAAAGACTTAGGGGTCTATCTTTCACTTTTGATTTGTGTTTGCCTGAATTTTGAGTTTTGCTAGTATAGAGATTTAGGGGTCCTTTGTTCAGTCTGGATTTGGATTACAGATTTCTTTATTTGTTTACTTTGAGTTTAGGGACTTTATGGTCCATGAAATTTGAGTTTGGATTTGATTTTTGTTTAGGGACATTTAGGTCCTTGAAATTTGGGTTTTAGATTTTGAAAATCAATTTGGCGGAAAAGGTTGTTTTCTCAAATCGTAGATAGGAGCGGTCGTCACCCACCGCACATCTCAGATCATGAAAAAGTAAACAAATCACCTTTTTTTTTATGTTTGATTTGGATTTTTGTGTATGGTTCTAATTTAGAGACTTTGATGTCCATAAAATTTGGGTTTTGATTTAATTTTGGTTTGGGGACATTGTGCCTTTAACTTTGATTTTGAACTTTATTTTAGTTTAGGGATGTTACTGTCCGTAAAGTTTGAGTTTGAGCTTGATTTTAGTTTAGGGACATTGTGGTCTGTTCGGATTTTGATCATTAGTTCAAATTCAAGCGAAAAGACCGATTTCTCCAGAGGATGGCCAGTGGACCTTGTCGTCACCCACCGTATAGCTTAGATCACGACAGAGACACCAGACTTATCATCTATTAATTTATTTTTGGAGTTGGTTCTTAATGTTCCCTTTGGGTAGATTTTAACATTTATGGTTTTTTGAGAAACTTGGTCATTTATAAGGTTCGTTTGAAATCCTTTGTTTTGTAAAATTCACCTTGATGCGTTTCAGAGCTCTAACCCTTTATTCGCATTGTCTTCTATCACAAGGGTCAAATTGAACCAAAAATTAAAAAAAAATTAGAAAATTGACCTTGAGGACGGATCCAATAATATATAGTTTGAAGGGATTTATTCGAGGATATGACGCTGAAACAAGATCGTGGAATTTAAGATGTAGAGAAATCTAGTTTTGGAGTTTTTGCGTGATTGGTGGCTTATTGACTTGAATACGGATCCAACAAGGCAACAACATATGATTTGAAAATATTTGATTTAGACTTCAAATTGAAATAAGGTGTGAAGTTTCATAGAGAACTTACTTTTGGAATTTCTGCGCAGTCTGTGGCTTATCGACATTATATCTCACCACAGGAGTCAGATCAAGCCAAAATAAAAAAATTAGTAAGGTGGACTTGAAGACAGATCCATCACATATATGATTTGGAGATATTTGATTGAGGCTACGAAACTGAAAAAAGGTGTGAAGTCTTAGATGTAGTGAAGTTGTTGTGCTGGAATTTCTGCGCGATCTATGGTTTATTAGTATTATCTCTCACCATAGAGCTCTGCTCGAGTCAAGACTAGACATTTTGAAGAGTAGACTCGAATATGAATCGGACGATATATAGGTTGAAGGGGTATAGTTAACGATACAAGACAACCAGATCATTGATTTCAGTTTTGAGGAAAATATCACACTTTTAAAACTTGTGCAAATTGTTATGTTTTGACCTTATCGCTCTCTACAGACCAGAATGAGTCAAGACAAGAAATTTTGAAATTTAGACTTGAATATGAATCTAATGGTATATAGGTTGAAGGGGTTTAGTTGAGGATACAAGACAGAACCAGGTCAATGATTTCAGTTTCGAGAAAAATGTCACAGTTTGAAACTTATGTGCAATTGTGATGTTTTGACCTTATTTCCTTATTTCCCTCTACAGAACCCAGAATGAGTCAAGACCAGAAATTTTTAAATGTAGACTCGAATACAAATCTAACAGTATATGGGTTAAAGGGGTTTAGTTGAGCATACAAGACAAAACTAGGTCATTGATTTCAGGTTTGAAAAAAATATCATAGTTCTGGAATTTCTGTGTAACCCGTGATATTTTGACTCTTTTTCTCACTACAGAATCCAGATCGAGTCAAGATCAGAAGTATTGAAAAGTAGACTCGAATATGAATCTAACGGTATATAAATTGAAGGGTAACAATTGAGGATACAAGACTGAACTGGGTCATTAGATTCAAGTTTGAGAAAATAAAAAACAGATCACGGTTCAGGATCTTCTTCACAACTTTTGATGTTTTGGTCTAGTTTCCCGCTGCAGAACTCAGATTGACTAGAGAGACCAGAAGTGTTGAAAAGTAGACTCGAATATGAATTTAACGGTTCATTGTTTGAAAGGGGTTAGTTTCGACGACAACAACCATTCACATTGCTAAAATTAGCTTTTGCTTTAAAGATTTTTCTTTTTTTTTTTTAATGAGCTAGCTATTAGGCTGGAAACTTTCACACATTATTTAATAAATATCAATTCCATTTTCAAAAGAAAGTGACAAGCGTTACTGCTCGAGGTGCACGAGCGTAACCACACAGAATCAAGGAGCGTATCTGGAGGTTTGATAAGCGTAACTACTCGAAGTAACAAGTGTTACTGCTCGAGGTTTGATAAGCGTAACTGCTTAAGATTTG
This sequence comes from Agave tequilana, assembly GCA_038442645.1. NCBI lineage: Eukaryota > Viridiplantae > Streptophyta > Magnoliopsida > Asparagales > Asparagaceae > Agave > Agave tequilana. Next base: position 7,215 of record JAVJIF010003575.1, on the reverse strand, counting down.
AAGCACAACTGCTCGATAATCGATGATCAGAGGGCGAAGGAGACAAAAGAGATCTTGAGCTTGACCGCTCAGAGGAAGAAAGAGAAGATAGAGGGGAAGAGAGGAGAAGGAGAAGATAAAGGGGGGGGGGGAGAGAGAGAGAGAGAGGAGAGAGAGAGAGAGAGAGAGAGAGAGAGATTACCTTTTGCTTTTACCTTTTTCTTTTTCCTTCTTTCCTTGGTTGTTGTTATTGCTCCTTTTTTTCTCTTTTTCTTTTTTTTTCTTTTGCACGCTTCTCTTCATCTTTTTCTCTCAACTTGTTTTGTACGTGTAATTTCTCCGCTCCCCTTCTTTACCTTTTGCCTCGGTTGCCTCTTTTATATAGAAAGTGCCCTCCTTATCCAACTAGATTTCAAGATTTAATTGAATTATTAATCAACAATATCTATTTCCACTTGCATTTTGAAAGATTTTATTCATCTCAAGTTCATCGAATATGGACATCTTCATAGGAATGGCTTTTCAAGATTTGAATGAATTATTTGTTGGCCCAAGGGTACAATCAACGTTTTGTTTTGATGATTCTAAAGCTCATGTGTTATGAGGTACTAATCAGGTTAAAGTGTTTTCGAGTTTACATGTTTCGAGAGTTAGGGCTTTCCTTCACTCCTCTTAAAAGAAGATATTGAAGTGCTCAATTTGATTCAAGTATCAGACTCGAGCTCGGAAGGTCAAAACTTAGATTTTAGAGAAGCCTACTTGAAGAAGACTTGAAGATAGTTTAAACTCTTATAAGAATTTTGTATGTTTAAGTTTACAGTAGATTGAAAGCTCAAGAAGTTCACACACACAATAAGATTTTTCAAAAACTTTTTTCTAAAATTAGTTTTTGATAAACATAATTTATTCAATCAATTTCTTTCTATATATGCTTAAATATGTATCAACGTGTAGTCTTACTCAAAATATTTACATATTTACATATGATTTTATAAAATTATCAAAGTTTTAGAAAGTATTCTTAAAAAACATAAAATTATGAGTTTTTGGGGCTTGGTCGGTCGACCGCCCGACCTCTGTGCAGAGCAATTTTGTATTCTGCACGGTCGATCGCTCGGTCGATCGGGCATGCACAGAACATGCATAAGCCTTGAGCTCAGTGGTCGGTCGACCCCCCGATCGACCGACACACTGGCACAGTTTGGGGTCTTCTGGCTGGTCGATCGTGCGGTCGACCGCCAGACAGGGTGCAAAAACTGAGCTCTGTTACCCCTTGGCCGGTCGAATGTCCGATCGACCAGAGCCAACGACTATTTCAAAATAGCCTTGGCTGGTCGGCCGATCGACCGGTCGGTTAACTGGAGCCAATGGATATTTCAAAATGGCCTTGGCCGGTCGACTGTACAGTCGACCGCCCAAAAAAGACATGCTTTTTAAACGGGCATTTTTGAATTTAAATCAATTTGTCTCATTTCTAAACGGATATATTTCACTTTATTAGTATTTATCAGCTGTTTAATGACTGGTTTAGCTCTCTAATGGCATTTCCCCTCTTCCTATAAATAAGAGTCATTTTAGAGAGTTTTGAACCAAGAAAAATCCAGGAAAATTGTATAAAAATTCAAGAAGTTTCAAGTTTTCAAAGGGATTCGTTTTCATCCTTTTTCTGCAAGCTTAAAAGCTTTCATTTCCATCCTTTTTCTGCAAGTTTTAAGCTTTCAAAGATTCAATTTCTTACTGATTTTTCTCTCACAAACTTCTTGAGCCTCCAAATCTACTCTATGCTATAAAAAATTTGTATTGAGAGGTGTGCGATCTTTGTGGTCTCCAAATGATTGTAATCTTTATTTTCTTTGTGCTCTTCTCTTGGGTAGAGGATTGGAGGTTGGAGTTGAGGCTCTAGGTCCTGTGTGGATCCATTGTTGTTGAGTTTTTAGTGGAGATAGTGGAAATTCTTCATTATAGTGAAGCAGAGACGTAAAACAAGTTGCTCGAACCTCGAACCAAATCTCTTGAGTTTGCGATTGCTACTTTCTCTCACTCTCTTATTTACATTTTTTTTATTGCTCTTGTTTGTTCATTTAATACTCATTGCTCTATTACTCTAGTTATTGGTTTACCGGTTTTGTTCTTTCAATCAAGAATGGAATTGTGCACCTCAACTTTTATTTAAGAAGAATATTGAGGAGAAATTCAGAGTTCTTCACGGAGTATCCAGCTTCACTTCTTGGTTTTGAATTGCCGAATATTTGTATCTTTTATTTGTTGTAGCATCACTTGTGTAGAATTTCTAGTTAAGTTTTATTTCCGCATATTGATTAGCATATTTACCTATTCACCCCCTCATCTAGGTGATTTTCATATTTTAGTCTTATCCAACAACAACGAGGTTGAATTATCTCTTTTCATTTGAATTTGAAAATTTACACACCTCATGCTCATCGAATCTGGAGAACTTCATAGGATTAACTTTTTCAAGATTTGAATGAATTATTTTGTCTTATCCAACAACATGAGGTTGAATTATCTCTTTTCATTTGATTGTTAAAAGATTTATAACCTCAGGTTCATTGAATCTGGACGGTCTTTTCATCTGTTATTTAAAAAAAAAAAAAATCTCTCTTTCTTTTTTTTTTTTTGATCACAACAATTTATTTGAATTGAGATGAGTGACATGTTTTAAATTGCCTTGAACGTTTGCAATAAAAAAAAAACTTTCAACACTATCTACAAGTCTACATGCCTCGTTCTTGTTCCTTCAACTCACAAATCTGATCATTGGAGAACATGATGTCATGTCACATTTCTTTAGTATGTAAGATGAGGGTTCATATTCTTTTTGGTCGTCTTCTTCGTCTTATTCAACCGGCTAATAGTCATTTATTCATGCTCTGAGTAACTTTGTGCAGCGGCAGGCAGAAGCACTGGTTTTGAACAATTGGGGATCAGAACTAGAGTGTGGGTTGAGGGATGCGCTACGCATAAATTGGGCCATATTGCATGCATCAAATAGGAGAGAACATCAAAAGATATTATTTAGTCCAAGGGTTTGTGTGAAGGAGAACCAATATTTCGAAAGAATTAGTTGCATTGCTATAAAAAAAGATTACAATGTCTTAACTTCATGTGCACCTTTCGAAATACATAGTTTCTAATATTTCGTAGCTCCTAACTTTAAACACATACACACTTAATTAACCTACTACAGTTTTGACAGTCTTAAATTATCTAAAAATGATTTGACAATGTTGTATTATATATAAAGGGAACATATCACATATTGATTGAGTTGGCATGCTTAATCTACACCCATTTTTTTTTGTCAATGGCTACATTGAAACATTTCTTTGATTTAGCTCAGGTAGTGGCCCTCCTCGATTAAATTGATAGTTATCATCGCATCCTTCTTAATTGCTTAAACCTATGTTGGCTTAGACATACCTCTAGTCCTCGTTGCTCCATTAATCTCCTAACCAATTCTCCTATGTTTTCTCCATCATTTTATCCTTAACATGTTTTCTCCATCATTTTATCCACAGAAGCAGAGCAATCTCTAACTTCATACACTCATTTTGTATCTCATCTTTTGGTGTATTGCCAATCATCCCTTTTAGCATTCTTATTTTGCTACTCATTTTTTTGTGTTTTTAATTGCCCAACATTTGGCACACATTACTGCTCTTAAATCCGAACTATATACTTTTTCCTTATTCATAATTACATGTGATCACATAACACTCTAAAAGAATTTCTCCAATTTAACCATCGTGCTTTGATTATGTGAACTACATGCTTCTCGATCTCCCTCTCTTGATGAATGGTTAATCATAAGTAACAAAAATGGTGAATATTTCCTGACCATCAATATGCATTTAGGTCATTTGCTCTCACAATTTTGCTGAAGTTATATTCTATATATTTTATTTCATTTTGTTAATTTTTAATCATTTAGATTCTAAAGTGTTTCTTTGTTTTTCTACTTTGTAATATTCCTTCTCTAGTCTCATCAAATAATACCACGGGACATCATCTTAAATACAGCATGAAGTTCATCCATAACAAATGTAAAGAGAGAAAAGGACTTAATGCATATCCCTGATGTAATTATTCTATAGTGAGAGGGATTGGTTCGGTCTCTCCTCCAGTTGTTCTCACTCTCGTTTATTGCAAGTGTATATATCTTTAATCACATCATTGTTACCTGTTACTTTGTCTTTCAACTTTCAAGGGCCCTACCATAAGCTTGTTCTAAATCAATAAAATTTGGTAGATCTCCTCTTATTCTTGTATCCTCTCGATCAATTGTCTTAATAGATAAATAGCTCGCTTGGGTAGTCCATATTGCTGGCATAAAATCAAATTGGTGTTCAGACACAACTCTGTTTGTTGGTGTTTTTCCGTTTAATCTCTCCCAAAGTTCCATTATGTGGCTCATATCCGCTCTTTCATTGCTTGTTCCAAACCAAGATAAAGGAAGAGAGTCACATAGCCGCCGACAACCAACATAATACTTTGGTCAGATCTCTGTGAAATTAATCCCAAGAAATAAAGGGTCCCTCTATAAACTGAAACAAAAAGTAAAGATAACATATTCATCATTACTTCTTTTTGCCTCCTATTGGCTGTCATTTAATTGTAGACAAGATACTAGCATATGGATTGGGAATATTGCAATCAGTAGAGAATTCCAATCATTCTCGTGCTTTTTAAAATCATATCTTTCAAAAGTTGTCTACTATTCACTACTGTCCGTCAATTGGTTCTATCAGTCCTTTTGGGTCTTTGATGCCCAGATAATTTGATCTAGGAAGTCGCCCTTGATCGGGATGCATGGAGAACTTTGGATTTATATAGGAACTTAACTAATGAGACTTATATAAGCATCCCATGAATGCTGTACAGGACTTTGGTTTTAGTATCAATGGGTCCTTGCATAAGCCATTTCTAAAATCATCATAGAGAAAAGATCCCAAAAGATAGAAATAAATTATACCGCTGCATTTAATATTCTATTCTGCTTGAAAACATTGCGACTAAAATAAAATGAAACTGAGCGTGGAACATGTTCTTGCAGGTACTCACCTAACATTAAGGAGATCAAAGTTTTAAGCATAGAAAAATGCGAAGGGCAAGGCTCTACTACTTGAGAGACAAGCTGCCCCGCCTTTCGACATTCAAGTAACATCCCTCGGTATGGTTCAACTCTATGTCACATTAGACGTGTGGAGGTTTCCTTTTGCTCCTATGTGTCAATACAAGGTTGTAATTCTTCGAGTCATGGTTTTTGTTGCTTTTATTTCTCCATTTCAAGAAGCATCTATGTTGTATTACAATCATTTCGTTTTTAAATTTCCTGCAATCAAGTGCTAAACTCTTGGTGCAAATATGCAAACATTCAACATGCTTTCTCTCTTTTCTGTGTCCCTCGTGTACCGGGAGTTGTTGTTGTGAAGTACGCCTGATCGATTGCTGCAGTGTGGCTCTTTCAAAGGCTAATATTGTTGATAAATAACTAAGTATGATCTGTTCCTGTAAGAAAAATATTGTCAGTAGACTAGTAGATTTAGAAAAACCTCTAGTTAGGTCTGCATGCCTGGCCTTTTATGGTATAGCTCGAAAACGATCATGAAACCTTCTTATTTTAGTGACTTTTATTAGCTCTCCGGTCTCTCGGCATCTCATTTACTGATGAAGCACCCCTCTTTCTAGCTTCTTATGGCTAGACCTTCAACTGTATGTGCCTGCTACCTCTGCTTATTTGTAACAGGAGCATTAGTATGTTGGTGGAGTGGCTTGCTGCTTTGAGAGGTGATGGTCTGGGCTCTGGTGGAGGTGAGAGAAGGTAAGGTTTGGACAAACTGGGATTGTGCGCATCTTGGTTATTTCTGGAGAGGCAGGTGATTCATTTTGCGCTTACTTTGTGGATGGGCAAAAGTATTCAAAATGCATAATTTTTTATTTTTAATTATATGAAATAATGTAGGTCAATTTCAATGGAATGGATCTGCATTCAGATGTTGTATGGTTGTATTTGAGTGAGAAGGATTTGGTCTCGCATCTTTTCAGAAGACACATTTTTATCCCCGCACCCCCTCCACACTTGTTTATCTCTCCCCCCCGTCTCTCATATATATATATATATATATATATATATATATTATATATATATATATATTATATATATATATATATATGAGAAAATGTATATCAGCCCGCGGGCTGAGAGTTCTCTCGCAGCCTGCGGTGACGTGGCTCAATTTGTCACCTCACTGACTTGCGGCCCGCTTTTAGGTAGAAGTTAAATTACCAAATACCCCTTATGATAACTTTTCCTATGTTTTATTATTATTTTTTCCCTTTTATTTTTTCCAAATATTCTTGCCGCTCTTTTCAGATCAATTTTTTCAGCCTGCGATAAAATTCTACTTTAAGTTTAATTTTTTTTGTATATATGTAGTCAGGGTCTTTGTCGCATTGTACATTTAAAACTGCGACCTAGTCAATGTCTTTGGTCGCAGTGTACATGGTTAAATGCGACCAAGGTCGCAGTGTTGTTATTGATAAAGATGGCCAGGAACTGCAATCTAGGGTTGCATTACATGGACTGCGACTTTGGTCGCAGTACGTTAAGTAATTAATTTTTTGTATATAATGTAGTCAGAGTCTTTGGTCGCATTGTACATTTAAACTGCGACCTTAGTCAAAGTCTTTTGGTCGCAGTGTACATGGTTAAATGCGACCAAGGTCGCAGTGTTGTTATTGATAAAGATGGCCAGCAACTGCAATCTAGGGTTGCATACATGGACTGCGACTTTGGTCGCAGTACGTTAAGTAAGTGTTGTTTTATTAAGTGTTGTTTTTTGGATTAAGTCATTTTTTGAATCTAAATGAAAAATGAAAAGTTTGTCTGTTGTCTGATGCGACTTGGAGTCACTCCGTGAGACGCGACCTGTCATAAAGATTTTATGAGATCTTTTAACGTCAAGTCTACTTTGACGAACCCCGCACCTTTGTTGTTTCCCGAAGCGGTTGTCCAGCGTCGGCTCTTCATGGGTTAGGCGTTAATGTCTTTTAATGTCAAACCGGCGCTGGCGTTTGGAGACCATTAATGCCGACGATTCTGATTAAATGAACCATTAATTATGGTTATTATGGGCTGCCTATAATAGGACTCACCCTCTCCCTTTAACAGCCCATAATTAGACTGTTTTCTTTCGAGAGCAATTGCTCTGAGAA